>PVHP010010619.1:0-47133 GCA_004024765.1 Zapus hudsonius | reverse complement strand
CCCCATCCCTGATCAGTTGTATATCCTCCTTCGTGGGCTGTCTGTATTAGTCCTTGTGGCAAGGGATCCTGTATATCTTAGTACTCATCCCGGTCTTCCTGGCCCAAGTCAGTTGTTACTGATGGGTGCTATGCCTCTGGACCGTCTCCCCCACCACGGCTCTCACAATCTTTCCGCCCCCTCTTCCGCTCAGTTCCCTCTTTTACCCTGAAACTTGGAGAGGTGGTAAGCACTCTCGTGTGGCCAACACCAGTGCAGCTCACCCCACAATCCTTTGCTCTCTCAATTCCCAGACTTCTGGAAACATATTGCATTCTTCAGTGGCTCACTGAACTCCTTTCCCTAAGGGTGAAGCATGGGCAGACCTCTATCTCTTCCTTCCCCCTGCAGGGGTTACAGTGACCGAGAAACACTATGTTCCACTTTCACATGTCACCAGGGGCCAGCCACACCCCGGGACTGTGGTGACTCCTAGACTGGTCTTAGACCTTAGGCCTGGCACTTGACCTTGGAATATTAACAACTTCTTCATCCTTACAGCTTCTTCTTCATTAACCAAAGGTTCACGATGCTCCATGCTACCTTCCACATGATTTCCCCCATTCCAAGGCTTTTCATTGTCCATATTCAAATACGGGCTCCTGAATAAAAACTTGCTTTAGTTTTTGAAATGATTCCAAATTCCTTGGCCTTCAAAACTTTCTAAACCTTTTTTCTATGAAGGTCATCTGCTATGATAAATAAATCTTCAAATGCCAACAGCTGTAGCAAATACTTCTGTGAAATGTAGTGTCTTGATCCAAGATAAGTTTATTTCTTAATCAGTGGCACAGTGGGTATCCCCCATAGAGGTCTGCTTTCCCCTATCAGGTGATACAGAGAGCCTGGCTCCTGCATGCTTTGTTCTGATGTCTCCCAGGGTGTTAAAGCCTTCCATACCTAGCTGGCTGATAGGGAAGTGGGAGCAAAGGAGGAAAATCCCATTCTTATTATTTGCTCAGAAGTCAGAGTGCAGGATACCTGCCCAGGTCTGCTCCTTGGCTTCTCCACCTGGCTCTGAGTCTGGGACATTCACCTGTATAGCACCCCAAAGGGTTTTCTCGCCCCCTGGCTTCTCATTGAGTTTGGCTAATGGGCAGAAGACTGCAGGGTCTCCTTTCTTTCTTTCCTTCCTCCCTCCCTCTCCCTCCTGTGGGTCACTGGAGTTGTCTGTGCCTATCATTGTGGGTCTCTCTACATGGCCCCTATATTGGGTTCTAGTAATTATACTCTTCTCTTACCTCATTGGGCCTAAGGGAGGCAACTAGGTAAGTTCAGGCCTTGAGATACCATCCGTTTCTTGTGTTCTCACATCTTTGAAATGGATGTTTCGTAACCTTTCAAGTTACCCAATTTGAGAGTGCCATCCACTTACTATCCAGACCCTACAAATAAACACCTCCTCGTGCTCCACATGCCCAATCATAGACACAAGGGGGGCTGGATTTGCAGCTGCTTTCTAGGCTTTGAAAGTGAAGGCACAAATTCTAGACAATTTGTTGTATTGTTCACAAGCTAGTGATCCTCTTGTCTTGACTCAAATCAACTGAGGCCAGTCATCTCACACTTGCTTAGTGACTCCTGGTCTCTGCGTCCAGGGCACCAGGCCTTTAATGTCCTCCACTCTCCTTTTGGAACCCTCCTGCTACTCTGAGGTCTTGTTCTACCATTAGCACTTCCATATAGTTTCTGTTAATGACAGCAGCTAGAAATGATGGATCCCTTCTCTCAGTATTAGTTCCACACATGACTTGAGGGGTATTCTGTAACTTTCATGGCTGGAAACTGCTTTTCTTGTATAATTTTTGCACCCCATCATCATCATAATGTCCTTCTCTGGGCCTGCACTCTATGTGGTGAAACTGTCTGTGGTAAGGTCATTCTGACATTCTAGGCACAAAACAACCTTGGAAGACATCTAAGACAAATGGATTTTATATTGAATTTGCTCTTTTTACTAAGCAGCCTTTTAACAAGGTTCCAGTGTTTGATGGAGGATTTGCTTCTTAAAATTTGATATAAAGGCAGGACACAGAAAAGGTGTTTTATGGTTTCTTTTAAATCCTCTCCACCTTATTTATAGGATTGTCAGGGGGACACATTCTTTCTTTGGAAACGAAGAGCACATTAAACAAACACTGCTCATTAATAGCAAAATACTATGCTCAGGGTAATATAACATGGCACTGGCAAATTATGCACATTTAATTGCCCTTAAAAGAGAGATGCCATCAATTGCAAATGAAATTCTTGATTTAGGATAGAGTGCCATTATAAATGCTGCTATATTAGTCTTTTAGAAATATTGCAGTTTCAACTAAAGACATTCGTCATAAATATGGCACAGATAATATGCTTAATACCATTCCTACACGCTGGGGAAGAAAATTTCACTTCATTGTATATTCAAATAAAAACAGCATTTTATTTGATACAAACACAAATTTAGATTCAATAGAAAAATGAGGAAAGACTGATTTTTTTCAACTTTGTAGAATGAACTAAAATCACATTCTATACAGTTTTCAAATGGTAGGGCTCCTGATAAAGGAATTTCCACCTTTAAAGTTAAATATTACATAAGTGCTAAGTTTTGGAGGTGATACTACAAATGCTACTCGCAGATGTTGCAAACTGCCTACAGCATCTATTCTTTCTTATTTAGCAGTTGTTTTCAATAAAGGGTGACTTTGTCCCCCCCCCTCCTGGGGAACCTGGGAGACAATTTTGGTCATCTCAGCTGGGCAGTGAGCCTGGCATTTATTTAGAGGCTGGGGGTGTGCTAAACCTCCCACCAAGTACAGGACATACTCTGAAACCAAGGCTTATCCAACCTACAAGTCAATACCACCAAGCTTGTTGCTTGGCAGTTGAAATGTGAATTGGGCTAGGTGCAGTCCAACTTCATTTCTGGTTAGAAGATACAAAAGGAAACGAGGTGCCCCACTGCCAGGCCATATCCTTAGTTGGAAGGAGTGTGTCCTGTGCAGAGGTGTCAGGTAGAGAATGCACAGCCTTTCTTGATCATGTATGAAAGTTGTACATCGACAATGAAAGAACAAGGAGATGGATACCCTGGTCCCCTGATGACTACAGAGGCGAGTGAATTGCCTGGGCACTGTTAGTGAGAGAAATAAACATAAACTTGGCTTCAGCCACAACCATTCTGGTTCTTGTTTCACACATAATTGAACCTATTAACCTAAAATAAAATGTTCTTGACCTAAAAAAATAATACAGATTCAAAATTATTTTAAATCAAAAAAGAAATAGCTACATAGATAGTATTGCTAATTTAGAAAAAATGAGATTGCAGTCTATATTCGTTAAGAAAAAGTTGAATAATTCTTGACTGTAGAAAGTAACTTCTCCAGGGTTAATGAAAGTCTGTTGTTTATTATGTGTTGGAAATGTTTCTCTCCATATACTGAAAACATGCTAAAATTATACACACACACACACACACACACACACACACACATACATTATGGATGGGAGTATAGCGCAATGGTAGAGCATTTGCTTACTATGTGCAAAGCCCTGGCCCCACAAAAAGTAAATAAATGAAAATTGGGATCGTCCTATTTAGACACAGTACTAAATAATGTTATCATGGGCATGTTTGTTTATAGATCCATGCACATTGTTTTGAGTATTTTGCAGCACAGATTTCCAGAAGAACTGCCATGTTAAAAATATATATATACACACACATTCATACATACACATATATCTACACAGGTATACATATACATCAAATATATGTGTATATGCTTTTGAAAGATTCTGCTAAGATGCCTTCTTAAAGAGATTTCACCAATTTATATACTTACCAATGGAGTGTAAGAATGTTCTTGTCATCATATTGTTAATATGTTTCAAACTTGCTGTTTTAGTTCTCATTTTCTTAATCACTCGTGAGGGAGATATTCTTTGGGCGTTTATTATACATCTGCTGTTAACTTCATAACTTTCATTTTTTTATGGTTACACACTAATAACCATGCTCAATTATTTTATACTTGCAAAATAATCCCCAAGGAATCTCTAAAACAATAAGATTCCAGGCCTTCTCTTGGGAGGTTTTATTATGGAAATTATAAGCTCTCCCAGGACAAAACTATAGCTTTTCTTTATCAGTCACAAAACAAAGTTCTTCTTTATTCCTTTTTACTATAATAAAATCTTAGGCTTCTCTAGTTTTTAATATTTAAAACAGTCTTTTAGAAGAATTTACACTCAGTCACAAATACAATAACAGATGAGGGATGTGTTCCACAACGGTCTCAGTGAGAGAGTAGAGCCTTTTTGCAGGAGCACAGCTCAGTGGAGAGAGATACAGATGGTCCAAGTCTGCCTGCCTGTGGTTAGAAAGGCCCCCTAGGATGGGTTTCCAGTAGTGAGCAACAATCTTGTGTCTTCAGCTGAAATTTTTTTCACATTATGGTGATACCTCATGTGCTCTAACTCCATTTCCATCTTTTTTTGGAGGGTAGGGAGAAACGAATGAAGCACATTGAGCCTTTCACCATTTTCCTAGCACATTGGCCTTTTAAGGGTGTTCACTGTACTCTAGACCTTGTATTAATTTATTTACTTATAATGTATCCATATGAAACTTGTCTAGAAACACAAGTCCTTTATCCCGGGCTACACCACATGAACATGGAAAAACTGGCTCTAGAGCCCAGATCTTTCCCAAGTCCACATTCAAAACCATGACACCCTACATCACTAGTCAAAGCCACACGAGGCAGCAGCTTTGCCAGTTTTGTGTTTCAAGGTGGCACAGCTAGCTTCTCTGGCTAATGCAAATGCTTACTGTTTGGCTGCATGGGCCTGTCTGCAGGGAATGCCATGCCAATGCTATTCTATTAGCATTATTCATGGTTAATTCTTTCCCCACAGGTGTGTAGGCAGCTAAGGGTCAAAGCCAAGCTTGAGTTCTACACAGTTCTACTTCTTGAGTTTAGGTCCAGAGAGACCAGGGCAGCGTTTTAGAGGAACCTGAGATGGGGTCAAGAGAATGCTATGTCAGTGCTAGCATCTTGGAATCAAGCAGCTTCTACTCTATTCTCCATCTTTCCTGACCGTATTATCCTTCAATACCTTGAGAGGATATTTACACACAGCCCTGCCTTATACCCCACATGAGCCCCCCCTCAACTACTGATGCATATTAAAGCACAGATACACACACAGATACACAGACATACATGCTGCTCTTTTCTGAACTGAGTTGGGAAGATTATGACTCCCTTAAGGAGGAAAGACCTGCAGAGAAACTTGACATTACTTCTGGAATCATCAGTATTATACAAGATCTTATTAAGCCCCTTTATGCCTGTCTGTGAGAGACCTAGGACCTTTTCGAATCCCACCAACTACCTTGTTCAGTTTGAAAAAGCTGGATTAGGACCCAGCATGTACTGGCATGCCATGTGCACCCTCCTGCAATTCCTTAATTCAGGAGGGAGATGATAAAGTAGGTGAGATTCACTGTGATCCATTTATCCAAACAGAGAATGAAAGCAAAGTGAGGCAGCATGGGTTACTGGGTATTTTGTTTTGCATTTGGGTCTCGGTTTGTATTAGATACTTGTTTACAACCAAGCTTCTAGATGTATGAAAATTAGAAATAATGAGGAAGTTAGTAAAAAGTACAGAAACAGGCCTACAATACATAAACAGTTCTGCTTCTGCTTTCAGTGTCTACTAGTTGAATTTTTTTCTCTTGAGTTAATTTTCATGACAAACTATGTATACCTTGTATGTATCACAGAAATAAATATTATTTATGGAGTTTCTAGACAAGCCAAGCTAAGGGATCCAATGTTTAGATAGGAGGGCTATGATTTCTGAAAGAATCATGTGTAAAATAAAAATAATGTTATGGGCTAGAGATGGATCAGTGGGTAAAGTACTTGCTGTGCAATTGAGGATTCAAATTCAGATAACCCAGAACCCAATGTACAGCCAGACTTCTGTAATCTCAGTGTTCCCAAAGTGAGATAGGAGGCAGAGACAAGAGAACCCCTGGGAGCTCAGGGGCCAGCTGGCATAAGCCATTGTGAACAGGACAGCCTGCCTCAAACAAGGTGGAGGGTGAAGACTGACACTTGAGGTTGTCCTCTGATCTCCATTAGTGCTCTGTGACATGCACATCACACAGACACACACACACACACACACACACACACACACACACACACACAGAGATAAATACGAACTTTTACAAATGGAAACACAGTGCTCTTTATAGCTTAACAATGAGAAAATGATGCATGGTTCCTCAGCTTGAATCTCTTTTCCACATTGCCCCTAAAATGCCCCTTGTGGGGTAATGCCAGCAGATATAGCAACCAGGAAAGGAAGGGGAGTAACAAGCAATGAAAAAAAAAAATGTCTTTTTTCTAAATTTCTATAAACAAGCTGTCTTTCTTGAAAGAATTGTTTGTTTTGAGTTATTCTAGCAACTGTCCAACAGTATCACTATTGCCTGCCTGTCTGCCTGGTAGTTCTGGCTCCATTTCTGAGAAGCCAAAAGGATTTTAGATCAAAATATATGATGAGATGTTACTACTAATATTCTCCTAAAGAGGCTTTAAAGTTTGGAATTTAGGTATCCCCTGAGAAGATTTCTTTCCAAAAATTATGTAATATTTCTTTAAAGTTATGTTGTGATTGCTTGAAGTGTTTCTTAAATGTAGGTTGTTTGTAATATTCATTTCTCACCTTGTCACCTCCACTGGAGGAAAGGGAAGTTCAGAAAGATGAACATCAAAAGATAAATCTTTCATCACACTTTTCTTACAAATTATCAATGGGACTCTTTCCTAAAAGTGCATAGACTTGATACATGGAAGTCCATATTCTTCCTTTTCATGATTCTCTGTAGCAAGGTTACCACACTGAACTTCAGTGATCATTTCAAATATTGTATACACTTGAAAGTCTAGATGAAGTATTCTTCACCTGTGTAATCGGTTTCAAGATTCATTTGGGAAAGACATGATTTCTCCCTCCACACTTTCTTTTTCAAATCCATAAACGACAGACAAATCACTGTGTTGAGCCCCCAAGCCTGTCTTACTTCATCTCCAGCCTGCATCCTTCCCCCTCCCCCTGCCTTCTGGAGTCCTATCCAACTTCCCTGATGGCTTTCCAAATTAATATTTCTTCTAGATTTAGAGGTGATGATCAGCTCCTCTACAGGGAAAGCACATCTGAACCCAGCGGGACACTCAGGAAGCCAACCATAATGGGGAGATCACCAGGCTTCTACCCTTCCACTGTCGGCTCAGTGACCAAAGGTATAAAAAGATAACAAAGAGTAGCCAATGACTCCTGCTCTCATTCCATAAGCCCCACTGTATATTAATGTTCAGATATGGAAAGGCTAATCTGACCAGATCAGCAATATGCAAAAACATCCGAGCTTCAGCAGAGGCTGAGACAGAGAGGTACTTGACGCCAGGGGTCTGTGTCCTCCCCTGTCGATGAAGGGCACACAGACGAATTCCAAGTCCGCTTTCTACTTTCATTTACCTTTCAATGCACATGATCATCAACAAGAAGCCACGTGCTTTACAGAGTTTAACACATTTCATTCCAGCATTTTCTCTATGCCTTTAATTTTTTCTCTCCAGTTACAGTCATGCCACTAGACACAACAGAAAACAACCACATGTTGTCTCCTTTGGGGTAAAACTTTCAAAGTCAGACTAATACTGAGAAAGAAGAGCAGAATAGTCTCTTCTCCCAAGGGAGTGGGGGCAGCCTTGCTTCACCCACATGCAATTTCCAGCCCTGCCAGCTGGCGAGAGCCTGGGGCGTTGCTGATTTCTGCTGAGTCCTTTCTCTTGAACTAGGAGGAGCAATGTTAAGTTGTTTTTGGTATTACGTAAGAGGAAATTGGTGTCTGAGCTACCAACAAATATGTGCTTCAGGATTCTTCCCATGAGAACCGACCACTGCTTAGACAGACATCTTCTGGGCTGTCAGGTGATGAGGCTATGCTTAACAGGTTCCTAGAACATCTTGACTTAATCTCAACAAACCAATCATCCAGTGGCCCAGCGCAAAAGGGATCCCTGGTAGCTGCAGCTGACAGATGACCCACTACTACAGCACATGCAGAAGTGCCTGGTCCACAGCCAGTTGAGGGACAAGGGTGGCTTCCTTCCCCCTGCCCAGGGACCAGAGGGAACTGTGGTGGGCTTCTGTAGCCCAGACCTTTTGATACTGAACTCTGTCCAACCATCCTCACCTGTCTTCCATGTAGTCACTGCCTTTCCTGAGCTCAATTCATCCCTCAACAACTTACTCACTGAGTATAACTGCTTGAAGAGAACATTTGTATTCAGAAGCAGACATTTTAGCAGAATCCAGGAATATAGACAATAGCATTTTAGTCAAAATCCTGCCAGTTTGGGCCATGGACCAAACGACAAACCATCTTTATAGCTCTTCAGCCATGGATGTGGTTTATTTAATTAGAGATTCAGTAGTTGATACTGGATGGATAAAGGTCATCTCAATACTGAGATCCTACAAGCTATGGCTACGCAGCCCTCCTGTAGGTGTTCTCCCTCAAGCAGGCCCTCCCTGCAGCTTTCAGGACACACACAAGCAAGCACATAGCAATCTGAAGGTTCCTGTGATAGTATTCTCTTACTCGTTCCTTGAGTACGAAAAGCCTGTCCATTGCTGACAGTGTCATCGCCTCTGCTGTTCTCTGTATTCTGTGCTTCTCCTGTCCCCACTGAGCCCCTCCTCCAGCTCCAGCTCCAGCTCCAGCTCGCTGTCTTCCAGGCCCCTTCTGGATGGACAGGGTCTGCGCACTGGCGGAATCCTTTCATCTTTCTTCCAGTACCAGTGTCTGAAAGGAAGCTTTAGAAATTCACCAGCAAGGTTGCTTAGAAACAAAAGGCTAGTGAAATAAACATACCTGGTATGGTACAGGGGGTGGGAGATAGTTCTAAAAGCACACAGGCTTTTCCAAAAGGAGCAGAGTGGCTCACTCTGAACTGAAGAGAGTACAAATGGTCACCAACCAGGTCTGCTGGACAGGGACCAGCGCCACAGTTCTGGGTTTCCAGGGGGAAAGGGTATGGTTCTGAGAGGGGAACCACCCTGGCATTGTGATTGGAAATACTTGCATCTCTACCCCATGACTCAGTTTGTTTGGAATGTAATCACCTGGCATGGAGGGGGGTAAGAGGGTGGAACCCAAACAATATGGAAATTTTCTTTCAAAGATTCAGAAAGGAACAAGGAAATACAAATCATTCTCATTGCACCTGTCCCTAAGCAGTGCACAGGGTGGCCATGAGCAGCCTCTCCCTTTTCAGCAGCTGTGGCCAAACTGGGGGATCCTGAGACCTCACTATGATTCCCCACCCCATGGTTTCAATGACTGCAGTTGTTTGTGTAAAGACTGAAGAAGGGCCTGGAGAGATGGCCTGAGTTCATCTACATATAGAAGTTGCATAGCATACAACAAGGTGTCACTTCATCTGTATGGAATGTGCCACATGTATGCTGGATCACTGCCTGCTGTCACAAGCTTGTCAAGCACAATGTTGCCAAACTGTACAATTGTTTCAATTCACATTTTATTTCAAAAAGCCAAGTGAAAATCAAGTACAGAAGTGCATGCCCTATCACTATGCCCTGATTCTGGTCCTTAAAAATGCTCTGGCACAATATGTATACACTTGTGTCTGCCCACCTTCCCACCTTCCATGGACAGACACAGCCCCCTACACGCAGAGACCACCAGTTCTCAGGGTGAACTGTACAGACAGTATGTTAGCCCCCTAAGCATGGGAAACACTGAAGTTGAAATCAATAAACAGGGCATCTCTGGGACAAAGGATGTGGTCTAGTCACCCCAAAAGCACATCAAAGATGCTGGACAAGAGCAGCGGCTGAAGAAGACTGACATTCAAACTTGGACTTGACTTCAGCTTGGCTTTTTGTACTCAGCACATGCTTGTTCCTGGGACTTAAAGTTTCTCTGGCTCATGTATCCTCTTATGTTAAGGAACGGTTTTATCAGAGGCACTTCCAACTTTGAAAGTCTAAGTTTCTAAGAATACAATGAAGAAAATGTCACTTCCACCCACCCCACAATCCTCCTTTCTAAATTAATCATTTCCTCTATTTTCACCTCAGATGATGTCTATTCTCAATTCAAAAGACATGGCAAAACCCACACTGTCCAATCACTGTTAAGAAAAAAAAAAAGACTAAACATGTCATCAGAAGTGAAGACCTTATTCCTTCCTTTTTCTTTCTTCTTTCTTTTTCCTTAAGATAAAAAAATCTGTGGATAGCTAATGTTCCATTTCCAAAGAATTCTTAAAAAATAAATCTAAATATATTGAAACTGTGTGCTGAAAAACAGAAAATGCCAATCCACAGTCCATATGACGTCACTACATATTTATAGCCCTTGACTCCAACTGAGGGGTCACTTGACTCTATAACCCATGCAGATATTTTCCATATTATCATTTCCTTCTTCTGGACATGCTTCGTAAACATGACCTCCTTCTGTAAACACAAAGAAATGACATAGCAAATGGTACTGTGGGAGATGCATATTGTTAATTAGGAAATAAGAGACCATATTCTCTATAGTAGTGGGTTCAAGATTCAACTCTGAAAATTCTGCTCACATATCATTGCTTTATGCTAACAGTGACATGAGCCTTGTGTGTGCACACGTGTGTGCGTGTGCACTATGGTGTATGTGTACACGTATGTGCAGATGTGCATGCCTGGTCATGTGTGTGGAGGCCAGGGAATAATGTAAGATGTTCTCCTCCATCACTGTTCTGCTTTGTTTCTTTGAGATGGAGTCTCTCACTGAACCTAGAGCTTCAGTTCAACTGGCTGACCAGCAAGCCTCCGTAATTCTCCAGTTTCCACTCCATGTAGGAAGGGGGTTTCAGGTGTGCATGACCATGGCCCCCTGTTTACATGGGTGCTGGGGAATCAAACTCAGTGTGAATCAGGCTCTCTCAGGCCCTCATGCTTGAGCCATCACTTCAGCCCCATAGATTTTTTTAATTTCATTTATTTATGAGAGAGAAAGTGGGGGAGGGAGAGAGAGTATAAATGAGGATGGGTGCACCAGGGCCTCCTGTCACTGCAAACAAACTCCAGACATGTATTACTTCATGCATCTGCTTTATGTGTTACTGGGGAATTGAACCCTGGCCTTTGGAATTTGCAAGCGAGCACCTTTAACCACTGGGACATCTCTCCAGCCCCATGGTTGTTTTTTAATCGCAAGGAGCTGCACTAAAAGCCCAGTTTCATGTTTGTGCCTGGTAAAATCACCTCCTATCTATGTAAGTTCATTATAGGGAAGTTTGGGTATTAGAGGTACATTTACTGAGCTCACAGAATTAACGGATGGGATAAAATAAAGGAGGGAAGAGAGAGAGAACAAAATGTAGATACGAGGCAGTGTCTGCATCTGAAGTCTCTATATGTAATATAACAAAGAGATAACCAAGAACTACAGGTTCACAGAAGAGGACAGTGCTAAATTATATTGTGGCACACAGAACAGAATGACAGTCCCCAAAGATGTCCATGTCCTAGTCTCTAGAACTATTAAATATGTAACTTACCGGGCAAAAATAAGTTATAGTATAAGGTTGCGTGTAAAACTCAAGTTGCTACTCAGTTGACCTTGACCTAAGGAGATTGTCCTAGATTACCCAGGTGGGCCCAATCTAACAGCTCTTACAGTAAGTGGAAGAGGAATTGGCTAAAGAGAGTGTGAGACACAGTGGGAAGGGACTCAAGTCTCCATGGTTGTCTTTGAAGAGTGAGGAAGGAAGGTATGTAAGTGGCCTGTCGAGGCTGGAAAGGAAAGCCCTGGATGCTTGAAGGGAATTCTTCTTGAATTTGCTGGAAAGGCATGCAGACACATCAGCACCTTGGTTTTTCACCTAGTGAGATGAGTGTTCTGTTCCATAGTGCTGTAATGTTATGTATTTGTATTGTCACAAAGTTAATGGCAATTTATTACAGCAACAATAGAAACCAAAACCTATATCACTTTAAAGCACTGAATAATTTCAGATCCTGCCTTCCCGAAGCAGCCAATGTTTTCACTCATTGGCCCCCTAATCCCCAAATTCATGTGAATTTGCACTATGCTAGAATTAATGAGGCGGGTTTGCCTTTCTATGGCACCAGTGGCTAGACCAAGATGAGTAATGTATCAATGGACCGCCAATGAATCTCTCACATACATAACAGACCTTAGCCTTCTGATCACAGATAGTCTCCACATGACCTCTCTGGATTGGAGATGAGTGACTTTGGACCCTACAGGACATTTTTCCTCTTCTTTAAAAAAAATTATTTATTTGAGAGTGAGAGAGAGAAAGAGGCAGACACAGAGAGAGAATGGGCGCACCAGGGCCTCTAGCCACTGCAAATGAACTCCAGACACATGTGCCACTGTGTGCATCTGGCTTTATGTAGGTACTAGGGAATTGAACACAGGTCCTTCTGCTTTGCAGGCAACAGCCTTAACTGCCAAGCCATCTCTCCACCCTCCCTCGTCTTCTTGCAAGACCACTACAACTACATCTGTGGCTCGGGACTCTCCTAGGCTTGAAGACAGCCAGTGGGCTGAGGCCCAGTGCCACGCACCAAGCTTTTCAATACTCCAACCTGTTTTCTATGAGATTGAGATTTTCATAAGCAACTTTTGAAATTATTTGATGTGTTCATTTTCCCTAGACCATAGAAAAGTAGTGTAGGGGATCATCTCTTCCTACAAAGGATTAATCTTTTGAAAGCCATGGAATCATGTGAGTATCTAACACACAAGTTATTTAAGGAAGGGTGAGCAAAATATGCAAGATATTATTGCCTTTGTACTCAGGAAGAGGAAATTGATTTGTGCTCTTCTGAAAACATATGAGGAAAACTGTGGCCTCTCCCCACTTTTCACCTGCTTCCCCTGCCTATGCATGCACGCTGCATGGCCTCAGTCAGAGACCCTCACAGAATCAAAACAAAACAAACACTGGTCACCAACAACACCAAAGGGCAGTTAGCTACCATCTCCATCTCCATTTTAGCACATGAAGATATAGAAACCCGAGTATAAGATTAAATTACATTTCAAAACTTAACAGAAGAAAACTAAGATGAATAAACAGAACTTCAGGCAAAATAACAAACAATAACAAAAGCCCAAATCAGTAATAACAACAATAAAATCATGGTTTTCTCTTACCTAATCTGGAATTTTTTTTAAAAAATGATTTCATCAACTTACCTACCCCTCAGTACCTTGTCAAAAGCATTAAATCTTAAGATAGTTTCCGCATAGATTTCTTTGTTATAAGTAATGATCAGTATAGGTCAATAGGAAGAAATTTGAAAAAAATTCCAATTATAAGGAAATAACACAATTACCCTATCTGGGTTGTTGTAAAATCTAGATGCAATAACATTTGAAGAGGACATAGACTGATTGCTGGCAAGTACCTCAGAAAGCTAGCTGTGTGCAGTGACTATCTTTTCATGGTCCACTTAAATCCATTTATGAAAATGACAGTGTTCAATTAAATAAATTAAAAAACCTTTAGGTAGAACTAGATTCAAAATAAAAACTTGTTAATAAAAAAAGTATTTTTCAAGCCAAGGGAGAACATTTCACTCAGGGAAGCACTAGAGTGACACTCTACAAACATCTTTTATTTACACATCTATTAATAACCTCGGTATGCAACAAATGCACTCTGGGAAATAGTCTAAGAGCATTTGTCCTTTCAAGTCAAGAAGACAAGGCTAGGCATTTGTCACGATGATCCTTGATTTTTGAAGATCAAATTAATGCAGTAAAACAAGTAAGCTATTAAGTTCCACAGGAAGCTATTGAACTAAAAATAGGTACAAAATCTATGAAGGAAAAATTTACTGAGGTGCATAAAATACAAATATAGTGCGGAATGGAGGCACTGATGCAAAAGGTTATAATTCTTACTTCTTAATAAATTTGTTAATACACAGTGTGGTGGTTTGAACTAAGTGATCCCCACAAACTCATGTTTTCTGAATGCCAGGTCCCCAGCTGGTGGCAATTTGGGAATTGGAGTCTCTTGGAGGGAGGTGTGGGTGTTATAGCCAGTTCCCCCTTGCCAGGGTCTGACACACTCCCCTGCTGCTGTTGTCCACTTGATGTTGGCCAGGAAGTGATGTCCAGCCTCTGTTCATGCCACATTTCCTGCCATCATGGAGCGTCCCCTCAAGTCTGTAAGCCAAAATAAACCCTTTCCTTCCATCAGATGCTTTTGATTGGGTGCTTTCTGCCAGCAATGAGAAGCTAACTGTAACACATGGAATGCAATTTCAATAAAAATCAATAGATACCATAGTATAAACCTTTTTGTAAATAAGATGTTATAATTCCACAGTTAAATAAGAGGAGTAAGTACAAAAACATCACCTGGAAATTTTTGAAAAGTAATATGATGAGAAGTTTAATATTAGTAACACAAATTTGAAAAATAAGAGTAAATTTAAAGCCTGGGGGGGAAATATTAGCAAATTTGACTTTATGAAAACTTTGGTGGGGCAAAAAGAGAGGAGATGGAGAGGAAGAGTGATTGGCCAACATGAATGAAGTTTCAGTAAGATGGAGTCAGTTATGTCACCAACTATTAAACAGTAGGGTGACAAATATCGTACTGAATATTTGAAATAGCTAGAAGATTTTGGATGCTCTCACCACAGTGAATGAAAATATGTGATACAATGGATATGCTAAATATCCCCATTTGATTAATGCACATTAATTATATGTGGTATCACATTCCACCCATATGTAGGTTTAATTATTATACCAATTGAGAAGAAAACAAAAAACCTTTTCTCACTAAAACAATTATTAAGTCAAGAAATGTTTTTACTATATAAGCAGGATCTAGCAACAGCAATAATATTCATAAATCATTCCCTAAAGAATAGATCAATAAAATTATCTAAAACCCACCAAACTTACTAGTCATAAAAATGAATCTTGGGCTGGAGAGATGGTTCAGGGGGGTTAAGGTGCTTGCCTTCAAAGCCTAATGACCTGGGTTTGATTCCTCAGTACCAACATAAAGACAGATACACAAAGTAGTGCATGCATCTGGAATTCATTTGCAGTGACAAGAGGCCCTGGACACTTGTTCATTCTCTCTCTCTCTCTCTCTCTCTCTCTCTCTCTCTCTCTCTCTCTCTCTCTCTCTCCGATTGCAAAAAGATAAATAAAATAAAGTAAATGAATCTGAGTACAAATGCTAATGAAGGCATCTTCATCTATTCAGTGGTAGGCTACGTACAAGGAATTGCACAGGTGCACAGTGCTAGGGATGACTGGGGTAAACAAACATTCCTTATTCTGCTGGTAGAAACCATGATGGGATAATTGTTCAGAAGGTAACTTGGGGTGGGGGAAGGCATCCACAGTCCTACCCAGTTGTGGACACTGTATTCTACAACCAATCTGCCAGGCAAGATATACCCACTGCTGCTATGACTGCTGGGAGTCATTGGCTGATTCCTGACTGGGTTTGAGGCCTGCTACACAGGAGGGATATCAAACCTGGTGCTAGAAACCTGGCCAAAAGACTATGGCTAGGAACATAGACCCTAGAGGGTAGCATACTACTGTAGTTATGCTAAGTGGATGGCATGTCCAACTGCCTTCTAAACATCTGCATCTGTTTTCATAGACTAGTACTGCTTGAAGACTCAATCACAGAAGTTTCTTACTACAATGGGCAGAGACTAATGCAGAAATGCACAGCTGGCAAAATTACCAAGAATAAGTAACTACTGTGTGCACAGCCTCAGACAGAATGTCTAAGCCCTCCAAGGCATAGGGAACCTCAAAGAAGAATGGGTAGAAAGAATGTAAGAGTAGGAGGATGGAAAGGAGGACAGTAAAACTGTGTCTTCTGGATAGGACATAGCCATTACCCTCATTAACTCACACTAGCACAAAATTGAACCTGTCAATACTTCATCATTGATGGGGGAAGGACACCTGATACCCAAGGACCTCCCTGAGTCGTCAATGGCAGCTAATGTTTGCTGTGAGCAGGGGAGTCAGGTTCATCAGTGGTGCAGTCACTGGTAAGTTGCCCATTGAATGTATATAACCTTCCATTTATGATCATGCAAGCAACCCTAATTTAACTCAGTGAATTTAAAAATAGGCATGACCTAAGAGGGAGATTAATAGGGTTGAAGAAAAGGTATTCATGGTAATGGGAAGGAGAGAGAGATGAGAGAAGGTAACCAGGGATAATTTATATATATATATATATATATATATATATATATATGGTCAAAAATGGAAATCAATAAAAATTTTATAAGAGGTAATTTATTAATAGTGCTAAGACTGGTTTTAGGAGGTCTGAGTGAGGGCCCTGTGTTTACTACTGGTGCCCAGATGGATCCAATCAATGAAAACACATGAGGCTTCGAGATGAAGATAATCTTTTCTAGGCACCTGGATGCCCAGTGCTTTGGGACTCAAGTGCTATTATGTAGCCATTTCCTTCAATTGAAATAGTCCCTCCAGGAAGGAGAAGGGAGGCTCATAAGACTCAAGAAGTAACCTAATTTACAGGGCTCAGGAAGCAAATGAAACTTACAAGACTCAGGAAGTTCAGAAAGTTACAAGATTTACAAAGATCTCTCCAAGATTATAAAAGCAGTAACAACTATTGTGGGAAGGAGTCAATCTGTCTTCACTGTGTGAAGGGAGCTCCAGATGCAGCTTTTGCAGGTAGTGTGTTTGGTGATGCAGCTCCTCTGAGTTAGCCATGCTCCTGTACTAAACATCTCACTAGTACTCCTGTTAGAAATCCCCCATGAACTCATTACCTCACTAAGCTACATTTGGATATAATAGCTCACGACTTCCCAGGAAAATCCATGTGAGTGTTGAGGTAGAACTTGGGGTCAACGGCATGGATGTTTGTAATGCTCCCCATTTCAGAGGGAAATGGTTGGCTTAGATTCTTCCTTGGTGAAAATGGAACCTAAGGTTAGAGGGCTGGAGCCTGGCACTCAAGATGCCCCTTGTGTACCAGCCAGTGTGCATCCCCATGAGGGATTCCTGAGGACCAAGGGATATCACACTCAATATGCCACATCCTGTATGTGAGGCCACCTGTCTTTTAGTAAGATGCCCTCTTTTCGGCTAGATAAGCCAGAAGCTTTATCAGACCATGCAGTTTCTTCCATCTCTAAATACATCTGAAACAATTCAGGATTTACACAATCCCCCCAAACCTATGTACATTAAAAAATTAGCACTATATATTTCAACAGAAGTATCTAATATGCTAAAAAAATCTTGTTCTGAAATAAATGAATATAAAAAGCATGGAGATAAACATCAATGCAGCTTGAGTTGGCATAGCCCAAATTCCAAAAGGAAATGGAAACTTTTGACATTTTTATTATATTGAATACTTCCTAGGAACATTTCTTTAAACAAGCAGAAGCTCAGGAGACTCATCCTTTGGTTTTGTTCTGTAGTCAACTCCACTTCTTTAAAATCCCTTTTTTTACTTGTAACCTGAAGCCATCCCTAATCTTGGGTTGTATCCAGAAAATATTCTCCTTCATGTAGGATGTTCAGGGTATACTGAAATGATCTGTCTTCATGTTTCCAGTAACTAATAAGTTAAAAATAAACATGTAGTCTTGAAGGAAAGCTTTGCTCTTTCTGCTGCTGAGTTCTTCGATCAGTTTCTTTCAAATGTATGCACAGCAAAGCTGGACACTGCCTGTCTTTCTATCTACACTGTCCAGTTGTCTTTAGCCCCACACCTTCACCCCACTCTACTCCACTCTGAGGCTTGGGAAAGAATGACACCTGTGTTTCCAAGAGAATTCTTAAAGCTTAATCACAGAAGCTAGATTGTGGGAGGCAGAGATGGAGGAGGGGGAGGACTTGTGAAGCCTAATAGCGTTTCCTGGCATGTAACAGATGTTTGCCAGGGGAGCAAAGGTCTTTCTTTGCTACCTCAATATGATGTCAAACAAAGAGAATTTTCCCTTCCTTGAACTGTTTTATTGATCGGTTGATAGGTGTGTGTGTGTGTTCGGTACACATGTACGTGCCCTTGTGGCACTCTCTATGCCTGCCTGCCAGAGTGTTTGCACGCCTGCAGGGACTGGAGCAGTTCCATGGCACCTCCACCATTCTTCTTTGAGCCAGAGATCCTGGGGTCTCTGTTCCCCTGTGGGAATGAAGTTACAGATGCACGTGGCCATGCCTAACTGCTTATGTGAGTTCTGGGGGTCAAATTCCTGTGGTTTCTCAGGCATCCTTAAATCCTCATGGTTAGACAAGGAACTGTTATTAACTGCTAAGCTCCAGCCCTTCATGCCTTATTGTAAAAAAATTAGGCTTCCTTTTTCACAAGTTTCCCATGCTTTTTGAAAATAACCTTGTATCCTTCACATTCAAGAACAGGAGCTGTCCTGGAGGTCTTTCAGGCATGTCCAACCTGTGGCCTGCAGGCTGAAGGCAGTCAGTCACAGGTTGCTAAGAATAGCTAAGAATACAGCCCAACACAAAATTGTAAACTGATGTAAAACATTAAAAAATTATTTTGTAACTCTATTTCATGGTTCTCGAGTGTGAATTTTATTTTATTTTATTTTTTTAAAGTATTTTATTTATTCATTTTCAGGCAGAGAAATACAGAGATAGATAAAGAGAGAGGAGAGGAGAGGAGAGGAGAGGAGAGGAGAGGAGAGAGAGAGAGAGAGAGAGAGAGAGAGAGAGAGAGAGAGAGAGAGAGCACCAAGGCCACACCTTGTGGGTCTGGCTCATGTGGGTCCTGGGGAACCCGGGGCCTTAGGCACTGGAGGCAAGTGCCTTAACCGCTGAGCCATCTCTCAAGCCCCTTGAGTGTGAATTTTAGATAGCAATATTGTGTCATGATGTACAGAGACTGAAAATGCCTGGTAGACCAGTCACAATTCCAGACTACGAGCAGTGGGTCAGTATGAAGAGGTAGCAGTGTATTTGCCTTTTCTAAGTATTGAATTTATATCTAGTGTGTGAAGTCCCTGTTCTCTGCTGTTTAAATTCCATTGGGGATGTATGGGGACCCATCAAGAATAATAGCCATTTAGCATTTGTATAGCTAAATATCACCTCCTCACTCAGTGTCTTCTCTTCCACTATTAGGTTTAATACCCCACACCACAATATTGCTATGCTCAGAAGTTGAGTGCTCTCCACAAGATTGAGCACATCAGTAGTACATCCAACTGGGGCTGGAGAGAGACGAGTGGGCATGAGGGCATCTGAGTGGACACAAGGGCAAGTGCTCTGCCTGGTGTCTTCATTGCCTCAATGATGGGACCTATGTTCAGCATTTCATTCCACTCTCCTCCATGCTTTTGTGAGCACATACTCGTTTTTCATGCTATGTTCTTGTGCTCTCTCCCTTCCTTTCAGACAGCAAACCTGGACAAACACTGATCCTCTTCCTTTCATTTCTAAAAGACAGGCATGTTCACCAAGCCACTGAGCTGCTAGCTGATCCCAAGTCTTGACCCCTTTACAAATCCGCAAAGAATGGAACTGAAAGTGGCAGAGTTAGGAAAAGTCTGCCTTCTATATAACTCATTGCTGAAGCCCTCCCATGAGTGGCTGAGCACAAGCAGGCCACAGACTTCCAGATGCCAAAGCATTACCAGCCAACTTTCAAGTGCTCATACATTGACTCACGACACAGATAGCTAGGAGAAGCAAACCATTACCCATGGTACACATGCTATCCCCTCTGTCCTTCCACCCCTCCTCTCTTACCTCTAACTGCAGACCTGGAATCTCAGCCTCCAGAAAACTTTCCTCCAGAAACTCTGTCACAATTTTAGAAGAAGCAAAAAGTGACATATCTCTTAATGTTAAGTGCTAGGTATGGTATGGGACACCATGGATGTCAAGATGATTAGACAACGACCCTGTTCCCCACATTCATGGCACAGTTGGGAGGATATAATTGCACTCAATTATTACAGAGCAAAGTCACCCATGATAGAAGAGGTGAGAGAAGAAATCCAAGCAGGGCCTGGCTAAGGGGTGACAGCCATCTTCTAGAAGAGGCAGGACAATAACAGAACAAAGATATCACAGGGTGGTCAGCATGTGTGAAAGGAAGGAGGAGATCAAATCTGAGACCAGCCTGGGCTAATAATGAGTTTAAAGCTAGGGTGGGCTTTACAGTAAGATCCAGTCTCAAAATAACAGTTGTCATTGTTGCATTGTCATCATCAACACCATCATCATTCTAAGCCATGGGAAGATGACGTAGTGGGTAGGTGCTTGCTGCACAAGCAGGAGGATCTGGGTTCAGATCTCCAGAGCCCACGTAAGATGCAGGGTGTGGTGGCACATGCCTATAATCCCTGCACTAGAAAAGTGAAGTCGGGGAGTCTCTGGGGCTCACTGGCTATATACTCTAGTCTAAGTAGTGAATCCTAGGAGAGACCCTGTGTCAAACAATAAGGTGGACAGTATCTGAAGATGACCTCTGACTTGAAACTCTGACTTCTACACACACACCCACAAATATGAATACATATACATGTAAACACGGGCCCAAAACATAAATAAAAAGTATTTTAAAAGTCATCCTACATTAGTTACTGTAATAGTAGGAGCCAGTGACACAGATAATTTCAATCATTTTTGAATTAGGAAAAATTTAATGCAATTAAACAATCTAGAACACATTTAATAGTCCAAAACCCAGGTTCTTTGTGTCACACCTGAATACGGAATCCAAACTGCAGCCTGAAGAATACCTTTTTTCTGGGAAGTACATAGTCATTTTAAAATGAAAAACAAACAAGTCTTTGGGATATTGTGACAAACACTGGAAATAAGATAAAGTGTTCACTTTAATTTTTTTTCTTGAGTGCGGGGTTCAAAACTGACAGTTAATGGGTGAGATGTATTTGACATGTGTGATATATTCTGAACTGGAAAGTTAGGAGACAATATTGGAGAACGGAGCTGGCTGACAACTCTGCAGAATCACAGTGCACTCGATAACAAACAAAGATCCGATAATGAAGGCGTGGGGTAAGAGAGTGATGGCTTCTAAAGCTATTTTCCCCTGTGGGAATCGGGTTCTCCCAAGTGCACCAACTGCATTTTCTAGTGAACTTGGTTCACTATTTGTCAGTCCTATGCCAGAGGCTTTTACACTAGAGAGAGGAAGTGAGCCCACTTAGCCTTCTCAGGAAAGCAATGACACCCCTTGAGACATATGACATGTCATGAAGACAGAAGGAAAAGAAGGTGGTCTGTGGTCTTTATGGAGGCTGGAAAATTAATGCTGTCAGTGCTTCTGGACGTTTTGTTGCTCATCTTCCACACATGTCTTCCCAGACATAAATGGGCTCCACTAGAAGAAGTTCAAGCTGTCTGTAGGGCCAGCCTTGGTGCCTTCCTCCCCATGGGGAGGAGGAGCTGCTGCTCTTAAGTCTTACGTCCATGACTTTTACTTATATACACATGGATCAGGATCCCTTGATCCCTGAACATGAAGCTAAAATGTAGGTGGTCTCATTAACATTCTAATTCTCCAGAGCTAAAGGGGTCAAAGTCATAGTGTGACCTTGTCATTTGCTATGAGTGTGTTTAGTGGCTGGAATGGAAGACACATTTGGTCTATGCCCATGCACTTGATCAATCAGTAGACAAATATTTATTTAGCTTGGCACTGTGTGCTAAGCCATTTAAATAGAACAGAGGCCAAGACAGACAAAGTCCCTGCCCTAGTAATGCTTTCATTGTCATGATAGAGACAGACTATATAAAAAATCAGCTTAATCAAATAATTGCCCATTTTAATAATTACCAAATGCTGTGACGAGACTAAAGAAGGCAGAAGTCCTGCCTTTCAGGTAAGGTATTCAGGAAGCCCCTTTAAGGAAGTAACCTGGAGGGGAGGATCACAGGCATGAGAAAAAGGCAGCTATGAGAAGAGTGACGGAAAAAATATTTTTGGCAGAGAGAATAGCATTTTCTGGGCTTGGGTGGACTTAGGAACTAGGGAGACACCAGCGTGATGGAGAGCTCTGCCCAGGCAGGAGAAAGTGGGCAAGCAAGTTGAGAGGAGTTCCAGTGGGGGCCGTTTTGTCCCCTGGGTCAGCAGACAATGGTGTCATAGCTGGGAAGAAGGGTGCTGCTAACATGGAATGGATGTGAACCAAAGTTTGTGTGACACAACCTTGCAATACACAGGATACCCTTCAGGAAAAGAACCACTGGTCCCAAAAGTCAACAGTGTTTCCCTGAGAAACAGGCAGTGGCCTAGACTAACATGTACTAGGAGAAAAAATAAAACAAGTTTGAGATCCGCTCTGCTGTAGTTGATGTTGATTGCCTGATGCTTGGATGTGGGCTGAGGAAGGGCTAGGAATGAATGATGCAGCCACAAGTCTAGATTGGGCTCTTGGAGATGGAGAAGGATGGCTAAGGACACTGGAGTCTTCCAACAGACTTGTGAGGTTGAGAATATCAGGAAGCACTTGAAGAAGAGAATCTAGTAAGTGTCTGAAATGTGGGTTGGGAACTTAAAGGAGAGGCCTGCAGTTCAGCATCAGTGTGCTTTTACAGGAAGTGGTGAAACAGATGGAGAAAAGGATACTCCTCCACAGTGCCAGATAGACTCAGTAACCCTAACTGGAAAAACCCAAAATGTCCCAGAATCCATGAATGTCAACATGAAACTACACCTGGAAAATCCCACACCTGACCTCATGTGATAGGCTACAGCCGAAACATACAATTTCCGAAATGACCTTTAGATTATGGATGAGTTTCATGTGAAATGAACTTCATGTGTCAACTTGGATGTCATGCACACTGCTGCTGTTCTTTTTTAGAATTCAGAATGAAGACTTGTGCATTCTAAACTTTGATGTTTTATATGACGTTTTTCAAAAGCCTTGTTAAGTGCACAAGTGAGGCAGAGGAACAAGCCATGGGCCTTGGTACAAGGAGGCCTGTGGATCACTGGCTCATATTTATTCTTTGCATTGGAAAACAAAAGCCTGTGGCTACAGACACAGGAAGATCTCAACCTCCTGACCTATTGTCATACCAAACATAAGCACATTGTGGTATCTATTGTCCCTAAAGGAAGCTTTGTAACAGCTTATGAATTTAGAAGAGTACCTCCTATGAGGAGCATCTTGGTGGCAATGTGATGTTTATTGGAATTGAGGACCAAAAGATGTGGTACTGGCCTGTCAGATGGCAGAAGTGCAGTGGACTTGAGCAGCTCATCACACTCACGTCCCCTCCAACACAGATGAGGAATGAGGTCACTTCTCAGTACGCATTTGGAGAAACTGACTGACAGAAGGCTTGGCTACCTCAGTGGGTTCCGTGTAACTGCTGATTGTTTTACCGAATGGTGCGTAACATGTAGCTTAGAGTCATAAGGGAGATCTGAATCACCTGATTTAGTGCTAATAGCAGCGTCCAGATGCCCCTGTACAAAAGAAAAGGAGGTATTGGGGTGGCTCCTACAACATGGGGGGTCGAATAATGGTTTATGATTGTACATGCTTCAAAATCTCATGGGATTGTTTAATTATGGAGACCCTCAATGATTTGCTGTTTCATTTTTCAAACCCAATCATAGACAATTATTAGGACCACATCTTGGTCCCTCATTTCAGAAGCTACTACTGTGGGGAAGGACAGAATCCAACATTCCCTGTCTCCCATGCCCAGGTAGCACTACAGCTGGGCTCCAGATAGTGAATAATTATTTCCTTGAGTCCAGCTCTGGGAGGGAGTGGGCAGCCGCATGGCTTCCTTGCTGTTCCTACAGTGAACCTGGGAGCCACAGGCAGAGGGACCTTGCTTTCACTAACAAAAATGTGACTTCTCTCATTAGTATGCTACTTTGTCTAGTTGTTTAAATCATTTGATCCTCACAGCCTGTGAGCCAGTCAGGGAGTACATCTATTCCAGTTTATCAATGAGGAAATGAAGACACAGATCAATGAAAACAAATGCCCAGGGTTATAGACTTGCACCTGGCAAACCAGGATTCACACCCACACTCCTTTCAAAAGCTAGTTTGGTTAGGTCTAAGGGTTTTAGTCTTGGCACCAGCAGTATTTAAATGACAGTCTTGATATATATTCTAAGATGCCACATCCTTGGCCATGACCTCCTGGAATCCAAGTGCACCTGCTGCCAAGTAGAACCACAAATGTCTCTAAACTTTGCCAAATGTTCCCTGTGAAGCAAAAGTTCTTGATGAGAAGTGGGTGGTGATTTGAGGATTAAGATGCAGTAGGAAGAATGCCAAGAATGTCACAGGGGCCTTCTTCCTAGAGACCAGTTATGATGACTTGAATCAGATGTCCCTGTAAACTCAGGCATTCCCAGGCAATTTGGGAGGTGGAGCCTTTCTGGAGGAGGTGTGTTGCTAGAAGCCAGTTTAGATGTGTTACAGCCAGCTCCCCCTTGCTAGAGTTTTGCTCACTGTTTTGCTGCTGTCTTCCACCTGCTGAGGCAGAAGTGATGACCAGCCTCTGCCTTATCATCTTTCCCCTGCCATCATGAAGCTTCCCCTCAATACTGTGAGCCAAAACAAAACCTTTCCTCCAATCAGCTGATTTTGATTGGGTGTTTTATGTCAGCAGCACAAAGGTCTGTATATCACCAGTCTAGCCACTAGACTCTGCTGAGCTGCTGAGTGCAATTCCCCAGGATGGGATACATTTGCTGGTTTTAGGAAAGTGGCTTTCTGGAAGCAAAGAGTAGTCAGCAAGTGGGACACAGAGAAGCTCCTTTTCCCTTCCAAAAGTAGGCCAAGGATCTATTCAGTTTTTGAATATGTATATATTACCATGATTCAAAATTAAATATGCAAAATCAGGTATATACAGCTTTGTCTCCTCCCCCAACTTGGGGTTTTCACTCCAGAGCTCTCCACAGATGAGTTGCTAATGACAGACTGTGTGTCTTTACACAAAGGCTATGTGAAAGAGCTTCCATTTAAACAAGAACTTCCTCTTAGATCAAAGTATCTCTGGACCATTACCTTACTCATGTTTATAAAGTAATAAAAGACCTCTGTCCTTGTAAAATGTGGTCTGGGCCATGTTTCATTACCTCCCACCTACTCCTACCGACAGGAAAACTGGTTGAGACCCTGGAATAGAGCACAACCACGGGTCTAGAATGTAGATTAGGAAAAGATGAATGAAACTGGAGCACTTAAGGCACCCACACTATGTGTGACCTGGTCTGACCAGTTTCCTACTAGACATGATGGAAATTAATTAGAGACTAATTAGTGTCAAAAGCAAGAGACTTTGCCCTATCCCCATCCCCCCTGCGGCCCACAGTCACCAGAATGAGGCTCTCCCAGAGAGCTTGCTGTGGGCGCCCAAGATGCAGAGTGCAGAGAGGGAGGGCTAGAGGTGCAGGTGGAAGGAAGGAGAAAGATCCACGGCTCCAGCAAAACGAACACTTCCTGTGGCAGCCCAAGCCCAGGCAGCTGGGAAACGCTCTCAGTTCTAACTACCAGATCACAACATCGGGACATCCGGTGGCTGGTGATTTGAATCATCTCCCTGGCAAAGAACTAGTAGGTGACCAACACACGTCACTGAGCTAGCTACCCTGCCATCTGTTGGTTTTGAACAAGTGGGTTGGGTGGGGCTGGGTCATTTCTTCCTGTTTCAAATACAAAGGCTTTGACCTCTGGCGTTAGTTTTTTACCTGAGTTTTCACCATCCTTAAAGTGAACTTGTGCCCTGTCTCCCGATTCTTTTTAAGTCTCTTACCTAATTATAGAAACAAAAATGACACAATACTCTTTCCCAAACTTCTCTAGGTGCATTAATGACAGAAAAATTCTGGCAGGCACGTTGATTAGAGAGTTTCAGGTCTATCTACATTGTGATTTTTTTAAATCTATCTATCTATCTATCTATCTATCTATCTATCTATCTATCTATCTATCATCTGTCTGTCTGTCTGTCTATCTATCTATATTCCCCCCACCCCCTTAAGGTCTCATTCTAGCTCAGGATGACCTAGAATTCACTACGTAGTCTCAGAGTGGTCTCGAACTTGGGGTGACCCACTGACCTCTGCCTCCTGAGTGCTGGGATTAAGCATGTACCACCAAGCATGGCTCTCAAAAATACTCTTCCTGAATACATTGGTACATATTCTGTAATCCCAGCACTTGGGGTGCAGGACACGGGGATTGCCAGCTTGAGGCAAACCTGAACTACCTAGTAAGGCCTTGTGTCAAAAGATAGATTTTTCTTCTATCTTTCCCTATACAGTTTATACTTGACTTTCTTGTTCAATTAACAGAAAAGCCTCCAGTGTCGCTGTCCCCTAACCCTATTGAACTTACATACCGCCATCAGGAGTATACAGTGATTATTATGTCCTCTCCCTATTTCTCATAACAGTACCATCATGCCTTACTACCTACAACTGTGCTGTATAACACGATAATTAATATGCACATTAAGCTTATAGTTTATTTAAAAAATCAAGACTAAAAGCCAGGCATGGTGTCACACACCTTGAATCCCAGTACTTGGAAGGCAGAAATCAAGGCCAGTCTGGGACTACAGAGTAAGTTCTAGGTCAGCCTGGGCTAGAACGAAACCTGACCTCAAAAAAAACAAACAACAACAACAACAAAAACAAAACAAAAATCAAGACTGAAAATGCCATTCTTCAGACACACTGTCAACAGTAACATACAAATATAAGGCATGTCCACTGAGTTAATAGAGATTATTGAAATTTCAAACAGAACAGAAAGTGTTATTGGACAACAGTGGCCTAAAACATAAATTCCAGCTCATTAAACCTGCAGCTAAGGCTCAGTGCCACTCAGAGCCAACCACCATTCCCAAAACTGCCTGCCACCTCCCCTGACACTGAGCTGTGTTCAGACCAGCCCCTCCTGTCCCAAGCATCCCTGATCCTGTGCCATGCTCATGGGCTTCCCTGTCATGCAGACAGGCAAGTAAGTAAGTCAGAAGGCACAGTCACCAAAGCAGTGACAAAAGGCAAAGAGGCGTTATGAAATTTTTATACTAGCAAAATATTCTGTGAGCTAACAAGCCTAGGGAGAACCCCAGAGGACCGTAATAAGCTGCAAGCTCATTAGGACTCGTGATGATTAAATGAAATGCCACTTAGCTTGGCACTTACTCAATACTGATTTGGGTCATTATTTAATTTTTTTTCACATGGGACTAAATTTTTCTCCCAGATGAACTGTGTGGTCACAGAAAGCAGAAACAAGTCCTTCCATTCATTTCTTTTGTACTCTTTTCTTTCCTACCTCACTTTTCTATTCCAAGAGTGGGTCAGAGGTTGCAAACTGGCTGCAGCTTGTGGGCCAGAAATGTTTCATTGATTTTTGCAGAAAAGGGGGTGGAAAGATTGTGAGAGCCACATATTGCCTCTGGATATTCCCTCCCTCCATATATATATATATATATATATATATATGGTCCATTGACTTGTTGCTCTGTCCAGAGTAAATTTAAAAAAACTTTTGGATCAGTTACTGATCCAAATGTATAAGGTTTTACAACAAAATTTTTATTTCTGGTTTCCTAAAAAACCAGAGGAGATGGCTGTCCTGGACAAAAATTCACGCAGAGCTTCTAGCTGCAGCAGAGTGCCACCTGCTTGCTGAAGGAAGGTGTGTGATCTCATGATAGTTTCCTGGTTAGCTCACTCTCTCTTTCCTGCCTGGCCCATGTAGGCTTTTGTGTTTACAACTCTGTGGAAGGCATTCAGTGAATTAACTGAGAGTGGAAACCCTAGACTCTGTAAATACATCTAGGCTGCTATTAACGCCTGTCTTAATGGGCAATTTCTTATGCTAGCCCTTAGCTGAAGACATTAACCTCATGGGCTTGCCAAGAACTGGTCATGGATTAGAAAAATGATCAACTGCAAGAACCAAGTGCAGCCAGTTAAACAACCAGACGCCAAGAGCTTAGCTTGTTCCACAAGCACTGAGTGTTTCCTAAAAGCAAGTAATCAGAATTGTCATGATGCCTAACAAGTCTAGGGCTCCATACAGACAGCCCAAGCCAACTGAGATAACCCCAATCAATCCATAGTAGTTTCTTTCCCTTTTACCATCTCATTAGAGATTAATAAGTATAGTTGTTTTCATGTCTTACTTTTCCCAAGCAACCGAGATCTCCTTTTAGATTTTTCTTGTTCTTACCACAATGGATAAGGTGTGGGGGTGGGATGGGGTACTTTGTCTGGGATCAATGGATTGTCTTCAGTCATAGAAACCAATGGATCACCAGAGCTCTTTATTAAATAGACCCATATTCCAGAACTAGAAAATAAGTTTAACTTTCGGGTGTCTGTAAAAATAGTTAATGAAGTGCATGATAACCTTGAAGACACTTTAAGTCTGAGAGCTGTCATTGTTAGTTTGTTTGTCATATGTGCTTTTGCAAAGCACAACTCCCATGCTTTCATGCAGGCTATTGGTAAAGTTTTAAGCTATAGGGTAACTCATGCATTGTGCTGCTGGAGACTAACAGAACAAAATGCCGTTTGGGGAGACCATTATTCCAGCCAGGTACAAACACACTCAGCATAGAATTTAATCTACACTTGTCTATCTTGTCTGAAAGAAACTAACAGATGTTCTTCCATGCCTTTAGATAACCGCTATTAACTCAGAACAGTCTCCTTATCTACAACAAGTGCAATGATTTTCATATGAGGAAGTGAGAGACTAATGTGATGTCAACTACATTGTGATGAACATCTTAAGGTTGGTAAAAGACATGTGGTTCTTCTCTGAACGTGTGGAAGCCATATGTTTAGTCACACTATTCAAATTATGATGGAGAACTTTGTCTCGCTTAGCATGTGGTTCCCAGAATGTACTTTTCCCTCATTATTCAATAGGGATAATATTCACTATTGCCTTATGCCAATCCTGCCATTCTCAAATTTATTCAACACTCACACTCAGTGTTTTATCTCTTCTAATGTCTAGCTCTTTCATCTGAAAAATGGTTCAACTGGACCTAGAGATAAACACAGAGTGCTTCATTCCCTCATATCTCCGGACTGCCATTAACACCTTCTCCAGATTGAAGAGGTGTCTGCTTTATGGAGCAGAATTAATTTGAAAACTTCAGTTGAGCTTTCATCTTTCAGCAAAGCAATGCTCTTTCTATGTGATTCCCAAGTACTATGTCAATACCATATTTACTAAGGACTCAGGCTCCAGGTGATAAGCTGTGTGTGTGTGCTTTCCTTAGAAGTGTTACAACACGTATATTCCTTTTTAAATTGGAGATCATCAAAAAGACTCTCACACTATTACATATCTTAAAATGCCACTGTTGATATTTTGTTGGGGATGTATGTGTGCACAGTTCCTTCTAATTTTCCTTTGTTTTTATAGAAATTCATTCATTCTTTCTTTTATCTTTTTTTTTTTTTGAAGAACATTCTTGCTCTAGCCCAGACTGACCTGGAATTCACTATGTAGTCTCAGGCTGGCCTTGAACTCACAGAAATCCTTCTACCTCTGCCTCCAGAGTACTGGGATTAAAGTCGTGAGCCACCATGCCCGGCTACAGAATTATTTCTTGTCATAGCTGTTGACTTTTAGTTTTTATAATTTCCTCAACATTATTGAACATTTCCTCAACATTATCTGATGCTTGTAGAATCCTCCCTAGAGTCTTTATTGATTGGCTGCTCTGTAAATTGTGGGGTAGAGCACACTTTAGCAAAGATGCCATGTTCATGTTCTTTCTATTATTCTTGCTTCACAAAGGAGTTCAGTCAAGTATCTCAGCTGTATTTTGATTCTGACTGAGAATATGGCCTGAAACTGACCTAAAGAAGTGGCAGACCAGCCATTTAACCACCTCTACAGTGGTTTTATGCTCGACTCAGCAAATGAGATAAGATTTTTTTTTTTTTACCTATGTCTAAATGTAAGTAATAGTAGAGTGTTACCTTTGGCTTCTGCAAAAATTTTATAAGACCTGACATGTCTGAATTCCTAAATCTTCACTTTGCTCTTAGCCATCACACCATCTCTTTAGAAGACAACATCCTTGATTACATTTCTATGTTAGCAGAAAAGTCAGATAACAAAGGTATACACGAAAAGGAGCACATTGTCCCACATCAAAAACCCAACAAGGAATGCAACCCATTTGTCTGGTAACCTGAATATGTGGTCAGATCAAATACTTCAAGTGCTTTCTGACAAAAATTTTCACTAGCTGTCCATCAGAGTTACAGGTAAAACCAGAAAACAGATAATAAACCTATATACAAACTTCTTAGTCCCCAAAATGGCAAGAGGATGAGAACTTTGAAATCTATGATGTATAACATTAACTTGCAAGCAGGAATAGTGGTACTTAGGAACATATTTTATCTAATGTGTTTGAACATTAGGTTGCTTGCTGGGAACCAAGACTTTGTCAAATTCAAAGTGTGGTAAAGACACAGGAAGTCTAAAATAGGGATCGTGTGAAATGAGCCAAAGACATGAAGTCAGAGAGGATTCAAAAAGGAGGAGGGAAAGAGCATTTCACACTTAAAATCTGTTTAAATTCAAAGGTAGAAGATGCTTAATATTTATCTTGGGGGAAATTAGTTAACCAGTTATTCATGTGCCAGACACACAATAATATATGCCCATAAGAGCCATCTTCCTAGGAATAAGAAGAAAGAAAATTAACGACCTTCCCTCAGTCGACTATTACAAGGTAAATTGGGTTGGCAGAAAAATGTCCCCAAAATGCCCATGTCTAATCCGTGGGCCTTAGGAACATGCCCTGTTACACAGCAACACTGAGTGGAAGCTATAGGGGACATGGTAGTTGCTAATCAGCTGACTTTAAACTGAATATAATCACACAGATCCTTTGGAGAGTTAAAGGGACATAACCTTCAAGGCGCCTGGCCATTGCTAGCCTTGAGCTAGAAGGAAGCCATGACATGGGGAACAAGGGCAGCCTCTAGCTGCTGGATGAACAAGTGGAAACTCCCTAGCACTTCTGGAAGGAGTGAGCTCCTGGACACTAGTTTGACTCTCACACTATTAGATATTACATTTGTGTTAATCAAGTCCCAAGTTTATGCTAATTAGGTACAGCAGCAACAAGAAAGCAAGGTGGGGCTGGGGAGATGGCTCTGTGGTTAAGGCGCTTGCTTGCAATGCCAGATAGCCTGGGGTTCGATGATTCCCCAATACCCACATAGATAGAGCCAGATGCACAAAGTGGAATCTGCATCTGAAGTTCATTTGCAAGAGGCCCTGGTACGCCCCATTCTCTCTGTGTCTCTGTCCCTCTCTGGCTTTCTCTCTGTGTTTGCAAATAAAATATTCAAAAGAGAAAAAGAAAAAGAAAGCCAGGTGATAACAAAAGCTATGGAGGAAGGCGAGGCCTCTAACAACATCTACGTGTTGAGCAACAGAGGAATGCTCCTCTCTGACTGGAAGAAAGTAAGACACTTGCCTTTTTGTAGGTTTTTTCTTCATTTTGTTTTCCAGGTACTGCATCTCCGTTTTCAGCAGCTGACGACATCTACAAGGGGAAAAAGAGAAATTCCATTTGAATTTCAATGTTACTCTGCAATACAGCATAGTGATAATGTTATTACCTAAAGGATGTGTGTTTACATTATGCTGCTGCTACAGCTGTTGCTTCAAAGGAAAGAAGAAAGAAAGAAAAACAAAAGAAAACTTCATCTGTACGTCTCAATCTTTCCAGAAGAGCTTTTCACTTCTAAAGGACTTGGGTAGCATACTTAACTCTGTAAGCCCAATGAAGATGCTGTGGAAGGCTAAATCCATATCATGTATACAGGTTTTCTGTTGCAACGCTACTTAAACTTTGTTTTTCTTTTGGTTGTAAGTGAACACTGTAAAAATAACTGGAAAGTACCAAATTTATGAATCAGAATGAAAAACAATTCTACTTCCCTTAAGCAACTCCACCATTCATATCTTAATATATTTGTTTCCACTGCTTAGTCTAGGCGTCTTGTGTCAAAAACTATAATACCATCTTACTCAGGATTCTTCAGTGAACATTCATATAACAGGCACGTGGCCCTTTTATGATAAAAATCTCATTGTAAGATCTGTTTCTGAGTTAGAAGATGAGCCACCAGGAGTCCCACTGTGTGTTAGCACTCAAGTTCATAATGTTAATGAAGCAGCTTAAGGATTTTGCTTCTGCAAATAACATAATAATTATCGCTGCTTATATTTTCATCCAACTTCAGTGTTATCTTGGATTCGATTCCTGGAATTATTAAGTTCTACCAGGGTTTTAAAGCTCTTACTATATACTGCAAATTTCTTTCCAAAACACCTTTGCCCATTCATAGCCCAATCTGTATCAAGTAAGAGCTTGTTTATTCCCCATTGATGACTACTATCCTTTTAGATAGCTTTGCTAATTTGACAGGTTAAAGAAAGCCTCTTCTGATTTAAATCCACATCTTTGAAAATCACTAGCAAACACATCATTTTTAGCTCTTTGTATTTATGCATTTAAATTTTCCATACTTTTGTTCATCTATCTATTAGGCTCCTAATATTTAATTACTGATTCTTACCTATAATTGTTATTAACATTATTGATTTCCTCCTTGACTTCTAAGTTTTCAGGTTATTAATGCAGTACCAAGTACATTACTAATGTTTTTCCATGTTACCTTGTATCTTTTAATTTGTTTTATAATTATGACACAGAAAAGTTTTACAATGAAAACTACTGACTTTGTGAATTTTAAATTTATTTGCAAAGAGAAAGAGAAGGAGAACAGAGAGAGAGAGAGAGAGAGAGAGAGAGAGAGAGAGAGAGAGAGAGAGAGAGAAGGAGAGAGAATATACATGCCAGGTTCTAGTTCCATTCACCACTTTGTGCATCTGGCTTTAAGTGGGTACTAGGGAATCAAACCCAGGCCATCAGGTTTTGCAAGCAAGTACCTTTAACACTGTGCTATCTCTCCAGCCCTAACTTGGTGATCTCTATCTCTCTGTGTCATGAATTTAAAAAAAATTTAAATAGATAACTTCTGAATTTCTCATAAGCCTTTGAAGCTCACTCTAAATCCTGGGTTTTCAGTAAGTGTAGTGTGTGACTGAGTTTACCCCTAACCATGTTCTTGGTATTATAAAGGTCAACCAGAATGCCAAAAGCATGGACCATAATCAGTCCACTTGGCCAGGTCTGCTATTCCCTGCCAATCAATACCCCTCTTAACCCTCCTTACTTTATAACTACGAGTCCATTTAACCTGTCCAAATTAGTATCAGGAGTCTTCAAAGACAGCTGCTTCATCAACTATCTGCTTTGTTTTAAAGGAGAATTGATTTGTTTAGTTTCCTTTGAATAATATTTTGATTAAGTTCTGAATAAAACCTAGAAAGACTAATATGTCAAGAGACTTTATGATATCAGTGCAGGAACAAAAGCCAAGCTTCGACCACTGGACCTCAATAGAGACAGGAGCCCAAGGACCTCCCTGAAGAACACCACTTCTGTGATGTCACCGCTCAGGCTAAGCAAGCTTTCCAAATGGAATCACATTGGGAGTCACTGTGCGGGGTGCTCAGGAACTCTCAGAAGCTGGCTAACTGACATGAATGAAGTGAACTGGCATGAACAATAGTGAGATGGTCTCAAAGTACTGTTTATTACTTTGGAAATCACCTCTGATTTGATAGTAGAAAAAGGTGGAGCAACATGGGCAAACTTTTATTAAAAAAAAAAACCTCCTTTGAAGGAGGACATAACATTATCTGAATGATGAAAGAGGGCCATGAACTCCCCCCCTCTGGAGAGGGATGTTTGACAAAGATCATGTGTGTCAGGCACACCTGGGCAGAAGATGAAAATGAGAAGCTTGGGGCCAGGTTGGCAAATGGCAAAAAAAGAAAAAAAAAACATGGAATGATGGCCATGCTGATTCCCGCCTGTTCCTAGACTTGTTATGCTGCACATAAACAGGACATTGTTAGAAACTGTGGAAAGCAAGATAGGCCCAGATCCAAAGCACTAGGTCTAAAACGATTGTTGTATACATTTCTATAAGAAGGAAAAGGAAAGACATTCTCAGAAGTACTTCTATCTGCACATGAGATTATAAATGCATTAAATGTTCTTTTTACATTGTCCTGTATTTTCCAAGTAGTTATTAAAAACAAAAAACATTTATGCTATTAAAAATCTTGAGCATACATCACAATTAACAGCAGAGATGACCTCTCTCATGATTCATCCCACCAGACAGTCACAAAATTTCCATTTTTTATTTGCTTGATATTTGCTAATTTGATAATGTTAAATATCAGGTCATAAACCAGATAGGTAAATAAGGGACCAACAAAAAGTTGGGAACTCTGATTTCCAAAGTAAGATTTTTTTCATATCAATTAGACAACTTTTACTAAATGAGAAAACTAAATGGAATTAGAAAAAAAAGACATCTGCATTTTAAAGAACTTTTGCACTGTGTTCGAAAATCAAGTATTTCTTGCAGTAATACAATGTGCCAATCCATAAAAGGTTAACAGAATTCTCATTTTAACATTTTCTTTTTTTAAAAAATATTTTATTTATTCATTTTCAAGGAGAGAGATGAGAAGAAAGAGAGAGAGAGAGAGAGAGAGAGAGAGAGAGAGAGAGAGAGAGAGAGAGAATGCACCAGGGTCACCACCTTGTGGGTCTGGCTTATGTGGGTCCTGGGGAATTGAACCTGGAGCCTTAGGCACTGCAGACAAGTGCCTTAACTGCTGAGCCATCTCTCCAGCCCTCATTTTAACATTTTCAAAGACCATATTAAGGATCACATCTGGAAACCACATCTGATTTGATAGTAGAAATGATGGTAGCACACACTGATGGGCATTATAAATATTATGTCCATCCCTATGAAGTGCACAGATTTGACAATGCTCAACAAAAGATTTTAGAATCACATCCAATACTGTTATATCCCAAGAATCAAATTGTTTCCTGTAAGTTCTCCTAAAATCTTTGTAGGCCTTTATACTCTGAGACAGAGAGGAAAGAGAGAGAGAGAGAGAGAGAGAGAGAGAGAGAGAGAGAGAGAGAGAGAGAGAGAGAGAGAGAGAGAGATCAGGAAAAGAAATGCAATAAACTCTTGTTCATAGTACAGAAATTCTTGCTATTATACTTCACTACAAAGCATGTCTATACATCATGACCTTTGATTATGAACTCAGAGTAAAAATCTTTAGTGCTAGAACCTTACAATCGATACAACATTCACCAAGCAATTAGATAGTGAAGCACCCAATACTCAAAAGCTGACAAAATGTCCCACTGACCAGCATTCCTATAAAAACATTGCTTGTATACAGAGAGGAGAAAGAACAGAGTGCCAGCTTTCCAAGGCTTGTCAAAAATGGATTTTCATGTTCTGTCGATCTAAAAACAGACAAACAACAACAAAAAAAAAAAACCCAAAAACAGAACCGATGCAGGTGAGGGTGTAGCCAGAAAGTTAAGCATGCCAAAGGTATTTGTTTGAATTAAAACTTAAAGCCAAGGCAACACAGAATCACATTACCATTAGTTGGGTAATACTATCTGAGCCTTATCTTAGAGTGACAGGAAACCCTACTGCACAAAAGAGCATCAATACTAAAGATCAGAGGGCACAAATCAAAATCAGTGGCAAGATTATCATCTCCTGTAAACTTTGCCCAAACCTTTTGATTAAAATAATGTGATTAAAACTTTGTGTATTCTTAAAAACTACCACATTCTAAAATTCCTTTTTACAGAATGAGGCCTAAGTTTTCTTAGTAAGATCAAATAGTTACAAAAGTAGGTAAGCAAAGAAAAATAGTTGGTGAATGTCTTTAAAGTTCTTTCCATATTTTACTTTTTAAAATGTTTAGAGGAAAAATTGAAAAGTAGTTGCCATTATTCTAGCAGAAACAATCATTATTAAGAATATTGACATGCCGGGCGTGGTGGCACATGCCTTTAATCCCAGCACTTGGGAGGCAGAGGTAGGAGGATCGCCGTGAGTTCAAGGCCACCATGAGACTACATAGTGAATTCCAGGCCAGCCTGGACTAGGGCAAGACCCTACCTCGAAAAAACAAAAAAGAAAAAAAAAAGAATATTGAATGCATTTCTTACCTTTACAAAGGAAATGGCCAGTCATCTGAAGTTGGTAGTGATGGGTGGACTATTCATCGTTGAAACTGCTTTTTTCTCAGGTTCCTGTTAAAACAGAAGTCATTGTTTAGTATTTATTGACCCCAAAATGACAGAGGTGGCATAGTAGGGCTATACACAGTGAAAGCAGTTAAAATTGAAATAAAGGAAAGATAAAAGCAAGCAAGAAGATGATCCCAGTAATATGATCTATGCATATAACATATGCCACGTGACCCAGTACTGCAGGGTCCAATTTGACTCGGAGATCCCTAGTTGGCACAGCAAAAGAAGAAATGACCAGAGGCCAGATGCTCAATGTCTAATAAATAAAAGCAAACAGTTTCTTGAATCATAGGTTTGGGGGTCTGAGGGTGGAATATACACCCTCCTGTGGGTTTTAGAGAGGAGAATCCTCTTGTCTTGTGGAATATCAATATTAGCTTTATGATAAATCGACTATGATTTGCACAAGAGCTACTCAGACAAAATAACTTCAAAGACTGCTTCAACAAACTTCTCTGGCTACAATTAAGAGATATAGCTTATTCTAATCAACTTCTTTTTCCATGTACTGGGGATTGAACCCATGACTTCACACTTGCTAGCAAGTGCTCTACCACAAAGTTACATTCCATCCCTCTCTCCCTACATGTATGTATGTATGTATGTATGTATGTATGTATGATGTATGTGTGTAAATCTCATCAGGGCTGCAAGCAAATGCCTTCAACCATGAGCCATCTTCTTAGCCCACACATCATTCCTTTTTGTTTTATATTTAGATAGGGTCTTGCTAAATTGCCTTGAATTTGTGATCATCCTGCCATTTGTGCCTCATAATCAGCTTTTAAAATGTGTGTAGGTATAACATAAAAATGAACCAGGTCTAACTCACAACTCCTCCCAGAAATAATCAATGTTTATTTATTGTATTAATATATATAATTAATATATATTAATATAAAATGTATATTTATTGTATAGCCTTTCAAGATCTCCTCCACCTTGCTTGCATGCATGCACTCCCCCCTCCTCCGTTTGCTTTTACCAGTAAAGATGTTTTCAGATCTATGTATCTAGCTCACTTAAAGTGATTACATAGCAGAACACAAGGTGGACGGACCACTGTTTAACCAATCACTCCCTTGTGTTTGAACATTCACACTATTTCCAAGATTGGCTACCAGAGAGTAGAAATAACCTTCTTCAAACATCTTTGGGGTTTTAGTACTTTTATTTCTGTTAAGCAGAATATTGGGGGCTGGAGAGATGGCTTAGCAGATAAGGCATTTGCCTGCAAAGCAGAAGGACCAGGGTTTGATTCCCCAGTGCCCACGTAAAGCCAGATGTACAAGATGGTGCATGCGTCTGGAGTTCGTTTGCAGTGGCTAAAGGCCCTGTTGCACCCATTCTCTCTCTCTGCATCTTTCTCTCTCAAAATAAATAAATTTAAAAAATTAGAAGAATATTGGGCATGATATTGTGGGACCAGGTGTGATAAGCACATTTACCATTTGAATGATAAGTGCCATCTTTCTTTCTGTAAAATGTTCATACAGTTGGGTGTGGCAGCTCATGCCTGCAATCAGCACTCAAGGAGGCTGAGCAGATGCCCATGAATTCGAGGCCAGTTTGGGCTATTCAGTGAGTCTCAGCCCAGTGTGGGTCACAAAGTGAGACCCTCTCTCCAAACAAACAAACCAAGCACAACAAAAAAACTTCCACACGATCAGTCCACCAGAGCATGAGGAGGTCCTGCTGACGTACTCATCAGCACTGGAGGCTTGCCATCCTTAAAACTGCCAACCCGATGGGCAGATTGTGGCAGCTTGGTTGTTTCAATTCACATTTTCTCACGGCTAATTCATAGTCTCTCTCGCTTGCATGGGTTTATTGGTGATTTATATTTTCAGTTCATGTCCTTTGCCTATTTTTATCCTGGGCTGTTTATCATTTCATATTTATGGTCAATTTGTAAGATTTTCTGTTCTATTAAATATTAATTCTGGCATATAGGTTGAAAGCTATCATTCCTTTTGACTAATGTTTTTATATAGAGACCATTAGCATTTTTGCATAGCCAAACCTGCTTTTTCGTTTATGAGTTATGAGCGCAATGCTGCCTTTCTGGATTGGGGAAGAGAGCTCCCTAACCTGATGTGATTACCTGTGTTCCGAGTATTTTCTTATAATACTTTCATATTTCCATGTACATGTGTGTAGTATGTGTTTACGTATGTGTGGGCACACGTCTGTGTGAGGGCAGGTGGAGGCAAGAGTTCAAAGTCAGGTACCTTCCTCAAATTTTCTCTACCTTTATTTTTGGGCACAGGGTGTATTACTGAACCCAGGGCTCATTATTGACTCTGCTAGACCAGCCATCCAGCAAATCCCAATGCGAGGATCACAGGCATACACTGCCACATCTAGCTTCTCCGTGAGTACTGGTATCTGAACCCAGCCCTTCATGCTTACACAGCCAGCACTTTACCAATTAAGCCAACTCCCCAACCGGTGCATGTTTCTAACATTAGGTCTTTCCTCCAAGTGGAATTGATTCTAAATGGTATCATCTCTTGATGGACAGCTAACTGTTCTAACATAACTGACTTTACTCATTATTGGGAAGAGATAGATGGAGTTTCCGCCTATACCCCATGTATTTATGAAATTGACTCTGTTTGGAAGACTTACTTGTGGGTGACTGAACTAGAACGTTGTTTGGAGATCAGTGAGGTGTTCTTAGAGCATTATTATTTCGTTTGGTAATTTTCTTGCATTTATATATTTATGTGGATTTTAAAATCATTTCTGATCTGACAACCCCTTTGCCCTCCAAGTTGGGATTCTGAATAGACTTTTACAAAAACATTTACTTTGGAAGGGATTGCTATCTCTAGAATTTTGGGGGTTCTCATTTAAAAAGATGTGATAGCTCTTTACTTAGTGAAAGTCAACATCATCTTATGTATTTTTTTGGTAATTATCTTAGATCATGATCAGTTTACTCCTAGATGACCTTCACTTTTCACTTTTAACTCTGGATTTTTCTACTTGCATTTCTAATGTTCAGAGAAATGATCAGACTTCAAGTATATCTCTCACTCAAGTCTCACTCAAGGCAGTTGGGTGTTGTGAAACATTGTTCAAGCACTATTAGTGTTAAGAAGTTCTTTCAGTTCTCCCTGCAAGCATTCCTTCTGATATTCATTTTCTTGTAAGTAAGGTAATTTGTGGGTAGATATACCTCATGGCAGAACAGCTGAGTTCATGGTCATGGGAATGTATGGTGGAGGCAGTTCACACCATGGTAGAATTGGACCAGCCTGAGAAGCAGGATTCATAGCCTGGATAGAATGTTCGAAGGCCCTCCTCTAATACGCTCTTTCTTCTAGTCTGGACTCCACCTCCTAAAGGCTTTACAGCATCGAGGTGCCATGAGTGGGGTGGAGGGAAGTGTTCAAAACATGGGTCTGTGGGGACATTTCAGATTGAAGGCCAACACACAGCGTATTTCAATTTACTTTCTTATTACATTTGCTTTGCTTTTAAGACAGGCCGAGTCACAGTTGAATAATCCTAGGGCCAGGCATTGATTACACAGCCCTTCTGTTACCATACGCCATGATGGCTTTGTTAGCTTTTGGAAAGTGGCAGATTCTTTATTGCCATTCCAAATTTACTTTTAGTCTTTGTTCGGGAAGTCTGCTGAGTTATGTCAAATCTGTTTTTAACATCATTTGGTATATAAATATATAAATGTTCTTATATAATGTTGAGAGATTTTATAATGTAACAATAATCTTTGTTTTTATAGACTAAACACATATACACAGAGAGATATTAAATTTTTTTTCTGACTTCAAATATCATGTTCTTTTCACACTCTACCCTCCCTCTTCTACTCGATAAAACAAGAATGCTTCCAAATGAATATTACACTGCATTTTTATAATTTGTAAATGCAATCAAAAGGTTAGCCGAAATATTAATTTACATAATTATTTCCTGGAAAATTTGTTCTACATTAGCCCATCTCAACCTGGAGGATACTTCTTAATTTATAAGGTGGTCAGGGAGCTGTTTAAACTGACAGTTACTGAAGTTTTACACACTATAGTACACCTGGGGGTCATAGTGGAGTTACTCAGCAACAATCCTTCAGCCTCCAATTCCCAGCGAGGACCATACACCTCAGTCTTTTTAATTTACACTAATGAGTCTGATTCTCAGGCAATGCCAAATGCGGAGGAAATTGGCTAATTCACTAATTACCTACCTAGGTAAGCCAGCCAACATATAGATATGAGATGAAGTATATTAATGATAAATCCTTAATGGTCTTTCCAGAAAAAAAAGAGTTTATTAATATCAATGAAGTGGAGTTACCAAGACCCATGGGAGGAAGATGGACAGCTTCTTATGGTACAGGTTTAATGTCCATCTCTGTCACTGACCCTCTATGACCTTGGCCCTTCTTCACCTCTCAGCCACCATGAGCTGTCCCAACCTTAGCAGGTAATTCTGGTTTGGTGCCATTGGCAAGTTTCTTAGATAGAGCCCTGTTGTAATCAGTTCCATGTTGCTGGGATGAACATCCAAACCAGGCAACAGTTTAGAGGAGAAAGGGATTTATTTGAAGTTTACAGATCCAGGGGGAAGTTCCATATTGGAGAAGGCTGGCCCCCTTTCCATAACCAAGCAGAGAGAAACAATCTCTAGGCAGTACCACAAGCAAGCACAAAACAGGAGGGACCCAGGCAGAGCTCAGGCTGTTCTGCCTACCTTTGGGTTGGAAATTCAGATCTGCCCCCAAACAACTATAGGGCTAGACCCCAGGATCCGCCCCCAGGGACACCTCTTCCAGCCAGGCAGCTAGAACTCCAAGTAACAACCTTTAATAAAATACCAGAGTCTCATCTCAAATCTTATTCGGAATGAGGAGGGGATTCTTTTATTTGACCATCCTGAGTGATCCAGCCCTGTGGACATCAAGCTTTCAACGAGCAGTCATAGTCCAATAATCGTGTGTCCTTCAGGCTGTATGCATGTTCACATTGACTAGATTTCTCAAAACAAACAAACAAACAAACAAACAAAAAACAATTAAAATATGGGTGGGCCTTGTTACTGCTAATTGTTTTTCATTTAATTATGATCTTCTGAGTTCCTGTTTATTATGTGACAGCAAATAACCTCTTTCTTTCATTGATCATTAAACATTTAATGAGTACACATCAGACAGTGAACTTGGCTCTGGGGCCATGATGACAAGTATAGGTCTTGGTCCTGAAGTCATGTCATAGGGGGGGGACAGCACGTGAACAATGAGAGCACTATGTGGGCTTCTGGAGGAGGAACTGAGTAAATAAATAAGTCTAGTCTGTGGGGATCATGGGAAACTTCCTTTGTGAGGAACACAGAAACTGAATATAAGCAGCTTGCAGAAGACACACAAGTTAAGCGATATTCGATTTGAAAAAATGTTAGGCACCATGTTGAGTTGCAGAAGCATACTGAAATTTTCATATATAGTATACTTTAGGACTTTGTCTGGAGAATGCTGGAGAGATGGCTCAGTGGGTAAAGTGCTTGCTGTGTAAGCAGGAGGACCTGAGTTCAGATCCCCAGTACCCATGTAAAAATGCTGGGGATGGTGGGGTCCGGTAATCCCATTGCTGAGGAGCTAGAGAAAGCAGACTTTCTGGAGCTCACTGTCAAGTTAGTCTAGCCAAATGGTGAGTTCTAGGTTCAATGCAAGATCCTATATCAAAAAATAAAGTGGAGAATGACTGAGGAAGATGCCCAACATCTCTGGCTTCCACACTCAGGTGCACACTCATCCCCATACACAGTCTTACTAACACAAAAGTTGTGCAAATAGATGTTTTTTTTTAAATAAAGAATGTGTCTAGAGAAATGTCAACTGTCTCAGGTGATGGATATGTTGATTACCCCGATCTGACCATTGCATCAAATGTGCAGTACTGAAACGCACCACTCACTGTACCCCATAAATATGGAACATTATCATAAGTCAACTACAAATAAAATAAAATAGGACTCCAAAGCAGGCAAGACTTCAAAGTAGGCAAGACTCAGGATGCTCCTTAAAGGTTTACAAGCAGAGTTCTTCATTGTTCCTCTCAGCTCTGATCTTAAGTCACTGCGCTGCCAGGTGTGGCAGTGCACACTGGATCTGGAGTATCAGCCCCCGAGGAGGAGTTCCAGGCCAGCCAGGGTGACATAGTGAGATCTTCTCTTGTGAAAATCCCTGTTAAAACTTTTGCTTGGAAAAAAACCAAATATATCAGCACTAGGGAGGCAGAGGTAGGAGGATCCCCATGAGTTCGAGGCCACCCTGAGACTACATAGTAAACTCCAGGTCAGCCTGGGCTAAAATGAGGCATTAACTAGAAGAAAAAACTCTCTCTCTCTCTCTCTCTCTCTCTCTCTCTCTCTCTCTCTCTCACACACACACACACACACACACACACAATGTTTATGGGTTGATGAGAATTTAGTAGGCCATTCTTAGATGTAGACAGTCTAGCAGGGAAGGAAGCATTAGGGGAATTCTCCCAGTGAGAAGAGACACAACATTCCTCAAGGGGGATTGGATAATAAACAACAAAAACAAAGAAGCAGGATAAAGCCAAACGTTTAAAAATGTAAGGGGTCATTCTCTATAAATATATGCAAAACAAACAAACAAAAAACAAACAAAAAACAGCCCTGGATATAGTTTCCAAAGTAAGAAATCCTTGGATTTTTAAGACTAGAAAAAAACCCCACTCTGTTATTTTAAGAAATTACATTCTCAGATTTAAAGATATTTACATAACTTTTAAAGAAATGCAAAAATTTACACATATATTTGCACAATGGAGGCCACTTTTACATACATATGGTCAGACATATGAGATGTTACACATTTGTATGTTTAGAAGTTGTAAAAATAGAACCATGGAGTCTTATATGCAATGTAAACTCTCCTTATGGATATTTTAAATAAAGCTTCAGTCTATATTTCTAATATTTATATAACTAAGCCACTGCCAAAGTCCAGTCTACATCATGGCACCTGCTCGCTTTGAATCCAAATGGAGATAATCAAAACAAATTGCAGGCTTTTTAAAAAAATATTTTATTTATTCATTTTCAAGCAGAGAAATACAGAGAAAGAGAGAGAGGACATATGTAGGTACTGGGGAATTGAACCCCCGGGGCCTTAGGCACCAGAGGCAAGTGCCTTAACCACTGAGCCATTTCTCTAGCCCAAACTGCAGGCTCTTATATTCTCTTATAAATCATATTCATCATCCCTCAGAATGGCTCTCACAAAGTGAATAAACAGGATCCCTATAAATGGTGATGACAAAAGGCTCAGCAAAAAAAAAAAAAAAATGAACCCCTCAAAATGCATTTTACCAACAAAGGTTATGCCAAAAGAACTCACAAGCCTCTCCTACCAAGGCTTCATTCCAAACATTGGGGAATATGCTGCTTTCTGAAGGGTGTCACCCACTACCTTTCACGTGCCCGAATGTGTCTGGGTGCGTCTGGCAGTAAGGAGCGTTAGAGAGTAGAGGGAAAACATCAGTGGAGAAAATACACATACAGCCCTTGTACTTGGCATATGGGAAAAGAATCCCTGAAGATTTAACTAACTTAAAAAAAAATCTCTTCCCAGGCATATCTGGGATAATCACAAAAAAAAAATCAATAGTTGGATTTCTCGCCTCTACACAGGTCTTGCATTTTTAGTCCCAGTTTTCACTAGACAGTAAAGATCATGTAGGATTCATATCAAATCTTTATGGCGTGATGTAACTTCTCATTTCAAATTCTCCTTATTTTGCTTCAATCTCCATGTTACTGCTGTCCCCCCCCATTTTTTTCTAGGAGTGTATGCCTCAGGGATTTTTATTATTACAATAATTTTTTTAAAACATATGCAAAGAAATCCAATTATAGCCAGAATAAAAATGTTTGGTCTCAGAAATAAATAATGAAGTCAGCAGCTTGCATTGCTCCCATTGCAGTGACTGGTTCCTCTTCTGCTGAGCACCCCAAGCGACACAGATCTCCCTCTCACAGGCTGAGCTACAAAGAACAGCTAGTTGAGATAGACTGAGTGCCAGAGCCCCTGCCTTTTGGGGAGTCAGAAAGAACACAGTAGGGAGTTAGAAAGATCTGGAAAGATATCATTCATTAGAGGAGACGAAAGACACTGCTAAGGGTAGGAAAAAGAGTGAGCAGGAGAAAATTGTTCCACAAAACAATTTTAAATGCTTTGCTATGGGTCTAGGCTACTATTAAACTTAATTGGTAGTAAGCAACAAAAGTGATTTTGAACTAAGCACATATCTATCTAGGTAGAGACAGTATTAAAATGCTTTCTTACGACGTGTTCCTCAACTAAAAGGGAACTTCGTCTACTCACCAGGACTTATGTGAGGAGCTAGGAGGAATCCAACCATGATTAAGGCAGGCCCTGCTGTCAGGCACAAATGAGATGTCAAAACACAAGCCACCTAATCATGGGCAAGTCTTTAGTAGGATTAGGACTTAATTCTTTTACTTGGCTTGGCCTCTAGCATGCATTCAGTCACCACAGTCAGAGGACTTATGTGGAAAGTTCTAAGAAATGCAATAAAAGTTTAAAATGCCAAAACCTAAAGAAAGGCCAACAGATGATGAATCAACTATTAATCAATGAATATTAAGTTTCCCAAGTGTTTGGCATGTGCTCGGCTATATGAAGATTTAAGACGTTCTGGGCAAAGCTGACTTCAGTTAATGAATGATTGAAATGGAGATTGGAGACTCATTGGAGACTAAAAGGAGGGGTTTGGGGGGGAAAGGATGGTGACAGAGTCTAGAGAGAGCCATCTTGAGAGTGGGTGAGACATCAGAGCAGGTAGGAGCTGCCACAGTGCAGCGGGAACCGACCACGTTGTGATGGGAAAGAAGCAGAGATTATCCCAGAGCAGAGGGAATTACTTAGGAACATTCAGTCCCAGGCTAAAGCTGGCCTTGGGAGGGTGGCCTCAGATGTCACATGTTACAGAGCACCAGCTGAAAACCGAGGAGGAAACCAGTGTGATTTTAAAAAATATTAATAGGAAGGATGCAATGGAAGATTCAGAAAGCACATCTAGAAGTTTCTGCAGAAGTGGTGGGGGTGAAAGTGAAAACACAGGGTCCAGATGCCTGATGGAAAGGAAGAAGCCTCACGTGGGCTGCTCAGTGGAATCACCTCATCGCCTGGGCACTGACTGGGTCTGTGAAGTTAAAGGGAGAATTTTTCAAGTTTCCCTAAAGACGGAAAATTACAGATTTCTGAGAAAGCTTTCTCCTTGCCCAGCATAACTCTTGCCACCCTGAAACCCCACTGAGAAAGACTGAGAGTGTTAAGTGCTATGGGTCCTGGTTTCATTGGGTCAGGCAGAGGCACACCAGCTACAGACATAGGAGAGTGAAAGTAAGAACTTTGCAATTTAATTAGACTATAGAAAGTGACATACAGAAGGTCTAGGTAACAGATACAGATATATTACATCAGCCAGATCACTTTCCACCTGTCAAGCCATGCTCCCTAGCTAGCCACTGGGCTGTGGAAGGGCCCTGCATCTTCACAGGGCACCCATCATTCTTGGGAGCTCGTTACCAGAGTCTCTGATTTTATAAGCGAAGCTCTTCTTGACTAAGACAGAAGCACACCCTGTCCTCCACAAGTTACCATACACCCAGCTGAGGCATCATCCCAACTTCCACCTGTCACTCCTCCTGCCCCCAGCCATGTCCTTGGGGATAAGTGAAGGCAGCCTGGCTCTGGAACTACAGTGCCAGGTTCACTACTGGCACTGTCACCCACTGGCTGGATGTCCTTCTCAAGTAGAGCCTCTCTGTGGACCCAGCTCTGTTCTCTGATGCAGGGGACAGAACAGATCTCTGCAGGGTGGTTGTGAAGCCCCCCCTCATAGCACTCATGCCATCCACTGAGCATCCTGAATAATTTTAGCCCCTTTTGCCAGAAAAGCCCCAGAGGGAGACAGAGATCCTATCACTGTGCTGTTTCTAAACTTTCTGCACAACACAGAGCTCCAGCCCTGCCCAGCCCCTCTCTCAACTGGTGAAGAGCCCTTGTGCCCATGGCTCCCTGGCCTCACAGGCCTCCTGCCAAGGCTCACGAAGGCCCCCCACTCCATAACGTAGCAGGTTCCCTAGCTTGTGCCTCTAGTGTTTGCTGTCCTTGAACCAGCCTCTCTATGACCTGGTGTGTCAATGTCCAGTGCTTCTCTCCTCTGAGGACTTCCTGGAGGAACATAGTGCTTCCTTAGCAAGTTCAAGTTGTTAAGTGCTTCCTTAGTAAGTTCTCTTGCCCGGGGTCAACATACTCTCACTAACTCAATTTGATGCTTGAGTGACCCCAGACTTCAGTTGCTCTCAGTTCTATTAGTAATGATGATTCCAGTTAATAACACACACAAGCAGAGCACTCTAATGAGTATGACATGAATTAACTCACCAAATACCCAGAATAACACAAAGTGACAGGCTCGGTGATTGGTTGCAGAGAACACAAGTGCAATCATGAAGTTAATCAACTTGCCAAAGGTTCCACCATAGAGCGAGGATAGGGATAGAGTGTCCAGTTCCTCAGTGGTGCTCCTGACCACTCAGCCAACCCTCAAGTCTCCTATGCGACCATCTCTGAACCCTGCTCTTGCTTTTTAAAAAATATATATTTTATTTATTCATTTTCAAGCAGAGAGG
>PVHP010010618.1:0-47142 GCA_004024765.1 Zapus hudsonius | reverse complement strand
TGCCCACTAAATGTTGTAACTCATTATGGACAATAAATTTAAAAAAAAAAAAAAGAAAAAAAAAGAAATGGTTGTGGGAGAGGATGGGGTGATAGCTCAATGAGAAAAATGCCTGCCTCGCTTGTTGAGGGCTGAGTTTGGACCCCAGAACCCACATAATGCCAGTCAGTGGTGCTGGGCTGATGGTTCAGCAGACAAAGCACTTGCCTTACAAGAGTGCCTGTTGCTGTTCGCTTCTCATTGCTTGCAGAAAGTACCTGACCAAAAACAGTTTATGAGAGGCACGTGTTCGTTTTGTCTTACAGACTTGAGGAGAAAGAAAGTTCATGATGAACAGAGGCTGGACATCACCTCCTGACCAACATCAAGTGGACAACAGCAGCAGGAGAGCATGCCAAACACTTGCAAAGGGAAGCTGGCTAGAACCCCCATAAACCACCCCCAACAATACACCCCTTCCAGCAAGCCTCTAATTCCCAAATCGCCACCAGCATGCAGAACATGTAAGTTTATGGGAACACCTAAATCAAACCACCATAGTACCTGAGTTCAGATCCCCATAACCCACATAAGGCAAGATGTAGTATCTAAAATCCCAGTGTGCCTACTGTGAGAAAGGAGGCATAGGAGGACCTTCCAGAAGCTCACCAGCCAGCTAGGCTGACAACCAAAACAGTGGACAACTAGATACCCCACATTAAACAAAGTGCGGGGTGAGGACTGACTCCCGAAGTTGTCCTATTTCTCTCTCTCTCTCTCTCTCTCTCACACACACACACACACAAACACACACACATGCACGCACGCACGCACGCACGCACGCACGCACGCACGCACACACACCACAAAAGTAGCTTGCTAAATAGCCCGTCTAGACTAATCAGTGAGCTCTAGGACAATGACAGACCAAAAAAGGCAAACAGTGTCCCTAAGAATGACACCTGATGTTGTTCTCTGGTCTCCACATGCATGTACACACATGTGCAATGCATCGCATGCGCTCGCGCGCGAGCACACACACGTGCATTTAAAAAAAGAAATGGCTGATGTAGTTTTCTTGATGGCCAAAGATGCCACCGTCTCTTCACTGCCTCCTGTTCTGAGAAGCTTCCTGATGCCAAGGTCCCAGGATCCTTCACCTGGCTCAGCCTCAGCAAAGAAACAGCCAAGCTATGAGTTTTCCATCATTAATGGACGACACCACAGCAGTGAAGCTACTGAGGACAGAGCTGCCCTGGGGACAAGTAGTAATGAGCACAGCCACAGAGACAATGGGCCATCAAAGCTAGAGACATGCACATCTCCTCTCAGGAATGGCAGGTAGGGGAAGTAGGTAAAGGTCCGACTAAATGGGTATGAATTGTCTCTTATTTATTACTTTCCTGGGTTCTTTTCAACTAGAAGAAATCAGGCTTCCTCCAATGGTCAAGCATCAACTCTTGGTGTCGATGGTGCCCATAGTGGGTAGCATGGTTATCTTAGTTATCACTGTTCTTTTTCTTTTCAATGTAAGACAGTACGATCAAACCAGATCTGGAAAAAATGTCAAAGTTTCATTTTGTTGCATGCACTACTATTTGACTTGAATTTCAGCCCTTCCACCATGTGCAGTGACCTAGACAGTTTATTATGAACAGGCACACACTGCACAAGGAAACGAGATTGTGGCAGTTGGCAAAGCCAATTTGATTCCAGTGGAAGTCCAGTCTTAAAGGCAGACTCTAGCAATAGCTATCGGCGGAGGACAGGGCCAAGTCCTCAGAATGGTAAACTGCATTCCCGCCTGGGAGAAGTGGAGACCCAGGCAGGAAAACGAGCAAGCCTATCCAGCTGACAATCTGCAGGTTTCCAGGGAAGCTAGCTAGCTGGAGGAGCCATCCTCCACTGGACATTGTCGTTGACCTTGGCACTCACCTCTGTGATAGTGTCACCCACCTTAAACAATTAGCTCAATCCCAAAGCAGCCAGACTCACTGTTCTCCCACTTCCTCTGCCTCCACAGCACACCATGAAGAGAGCCAGGAGTCCACTCACCTGCAAGGAACTATGTAAAAGCTAGCACGATTATTCTTATTCGCAGTGAGCACTGTTCCAAGAGAGAGAGGTGCCAACATATACGTGTTGATAACTTACACAAAAGCTTTCTACCTGGGCCTTTTCTTTCCCTTTTCCTCTGTCCTGTGAATGCCCTAATGGTACCAGAGGGTCATTCTGCTGGAGATGTTTTTCCTTATAGTGGATGAACATTCCCCGCCTGTCTCAGGGTCTGAAACCCAGGAGGCATCTACCCAGAACAGGTAGGACTGAATAGAACATTCCTGGGCTGGCATAGGAAAGCCTGAGTAAGCTCTGCATGTGGCTGCATCTGTCATGTGTGGGGGAACCTTATCTCTGGAGAGTTCCTGAGAGCGATACCTATTAACCCACCAGTGTCCTGTCCAAGATTGTAGGACACACTCACATCTCAGATGTCACAGGGGAGCTGCAGGACCTGCCACCACTTTATGTGATTTTGGATAAGTCCCCCTCCCCTTCTCTAGGCTTCAATGTCTTTATATATAAATTCAGGAAAGTGGGTAAAAAATTGCTTCTGAGCGGGTGAATCCACATCCTATGATACTGTGTAGATTCCTCTACTCTCCTGGGCAATGCAAACAAAACAAAAGCAGGCAAAATAATCTCCAACAATTTAGCAAAAAAGAGCAGCCTTGTTCTAATGAGATTCCAATGAGGTTAAGGCTGGTTTTTATTAGATTCGGCAATTGTTTAATGCTATTAGAGTATTGTTTGTAGAATGATGAAAATTGTGAATAAGATGTAAATAAATGAGTCACTTGAATCTGAATCCACAGAGGTGACAGAGCCACGGAGGACCAGAGCATGGCTGAGCAGGGAGGGCAGGGGAGTGGCAGGTCCCAAGCATGCAGGGCTCACCATGAGGCTCTCCTGCAGCCCCCAGCCGTGGCGACTAGGAAGAGAGGAGGAGCTGAGCTCTTTGAACTCTGACTGGAGTGGCCATGTGCATTCTCCTAATCCATGTGGAATCTGAGAAGATTTCAAAAAATTACAATCAAATGCTGAAATCACACTAAGCATAGCTTAATCTTGAATCTTTGTAAATTGGAAATTTTTAAAGTCAAAAGTGCCATGTTGTCACATGTAGGTTTTGACACCGACATATAAATTTTCTTACCTCTAGAAATCTTTGGAAGCTTGGGACTTAATGATGTAGAAGTATTAAGTAAGTCCTGGACTTGGGCTGCTACTCAGACATCATAAGAAGCCATCAACCATACTGACCTGGCAGGGGAGATACCATGATCACAAAGGTGGTTTTCCCAGGGCGAGGCTTATCCATGGCTCTCCGGATGTGCTGACTCCTGCGATTTCCCCAAATGCAGGAAACTCAACTGCATAATTCGTGGTAGTGGGGGACTGCATTTGTGCTCTCCCCTTAAAAAAAAAGAAGAAGCCATCAACCAGTGCCTGAAGCATGGTGGGTACTCAAAAAAAATATTGGAGGAGGGGAGGAGGAATAAAGGAGGCAGTGATGGCTGGAGTGGTAGAAGAGTCAACCCCACCTGGAAGCAGGTAAATCCTTTCTGGAGGGAGTGGTAGTGTGAGAAACAGAGAGAGGAGGTCCCACTTCCACTTCCACACAGGCTACGTGGCTACGTACTGAGTTCACCAGTGATGAACTGATCTGGCCACGGGATAGGTGCCCCTCCTAGCATCCTTCTGCATCCTAGCTCTGGACTTCGGCACTGCTTGCTCCATTTCTAGGCTCACTTCACCTGCACTGCCTGCCTTGCAACAGGGTTGAATAGACGCTCCCCTGGGAGCTCCTTTTGAAAATGAATGTTTGATGTAAGTGAGTTTACTTCTTGGGCATTTGTCCCTTTATCTACTAGCAACAGGTTTCATCATACATGCTGTTATGATGAGGTAACATTAGCATCTTCACTGAGCTGGATGCATAAGATGGTTAGGGATGGTATAGAGCCAGATAGCCAAATACTCGTCTAAGAAAGAAGAAACTGAGGCATCTGTGCTGATGAACCTTGTCCAGGTTACTGTGGCCAATTCTTTCTATCTTACTAAGTCTATTTCAATACTATCTCAACACAGCTTGGTCTAAGAATTTGAGACTGTCTTGTCCACAAAGCCATGAGCTCTACAAGGTCAGAGACTTTGCCTCTCTTTTCATAGTTCTATCCCTTAGGATAGTACTTATCTATGATATGGATCAATGCTTCAATAAATATTGGTGGAATGAAGGAATTATGTTGCTTGTCCTAGGAGATGAAAAAGCAACAGAGGCACACGTGTTTCAGAGACAAGTAAGTTATTTCAGGGGAACAAAGAAAAGCCAGAGTTGATTCTTGGTATTGGAATCACCCAGTAGATGTTCAAACCATAGCTAGTCCACAAAGAAGGCGCTGGAGCCACTGAAGTGACAACTTTTGCCAAGGACCACATCAAAAGCAAACAGGAATGAGGAGAGATATGCCACCTTCTTGCTCCTTCTGGTCCGTCATGTCTTTCCAGTACTTCTCAGCCAAATCTAGCCAAGTACAGTGGAGTCGAGATGGGTTAACTACAAAATAGACTCACCATCAGAGCCAGAAGGATCCCATGAGTATGCCTATTCTTGTCCCCTCCCCTACCCTACATCCTATATCATGTGACCAGGGCCTGGAAGATGCTTGGCCATAGTCACGCTGTAGTATCAGAACTTTGTTTAGTCCATCGTGTCCAGAGGACAAGAAAGGTGTATATGCCACGTGTGTGTAACCGAACATCTCACAACACAGAGGTGAAGACTATAGACTTCATGGTAGAAGTGGTGCTGCAGAGCCATCTGATGAGGCACGTAAGTCTCAATTTGAAGCCACCACTTATAAACTGTACTCAGCAGAGCTTACCAAGGTGGCTTTGATGATGCTGAAGACACCAAAAGACCTTGCCAGCCCCTGCTGGGACACCTCCGAAAGATGCAGGAGATACAGCTGAATCTGCAACGGCCTCAGGACGTGTCCTGAAAACTACTTTTAAAAATAAATCTCTGGAGGCTGCCTTCTACGACAGAGTAGCTTGTGTCAGGTTAACTGTCCTGCAGAGAACAACTATAAAAGCTAAATATATTGCAGAAAACAGCTGTTGGGAATCATCAGAGAGTCATAAAGGCAGAAAAGATTTTAGGGACCAAGATGCTGGAGAAAAGGGAACACAGTGAGTAAACCCTTTCATTTCCCTCATGGGTTCCCATCCAATCCCCAAGGGGTGACGTGAGACCCAGGGAAACAGGGATCTAGAGCCACAATTGTCTTGAAGTTCTGGGCAGACAGAACTCAAGTTCATGGCTACCGAGGGGACTCTTAGTCTTGAGAAAGAGCAATTCTGTCTTTGGTTTCCTGATCCTGAACAGTGGATGTGATAGGAAGGAGGCCAAAAAAACAAAGCAGTGAACAGCTTCTAAAAGGCTGGAAGTCCATCCGAGCTGGAGAAATCTCTAAGTGGTGGGGAGGAGAAGGATTGAGGGCCCACCAAAGAGGACAGACTTTGGTAAATAACCCAGATTTTCAGTGGAGACAGCGGAGACACTGTGTGCCAAGAGAAAGACAAGCCAGATATAGACCAGCCCTGACAAAGCCTAAAATCCAGTCTCAAAATATCTCAATTATTGATTGGATCGAGGTGATCTGTCCCCTCTTCACCTCTAGCCAGGAACAACAACAGAAGTCCTCTGTAAAGGAAAGCAGCATCCGTCCAGAAGCTCAGTGATTTTTCATTCAAAATATCTAATTTACTAATATGCCAGAAGACATGGAAAAATAGTTTAAAACATAAACAGAGTTTGTCGAGATACTGTATTTACCAAAGACTTTAAATTCCTAGGGTGAATAAGTAGTTTAACTCATTAAATGAATAATATCTGAATATTAATAAATATTTTCATCAAAAAGATAAAAACTGGCCGGACGTGGTGGCACACGCCTTTAATCCCAGCACTTGGGAAGCAGAGGTAGGACGATCACCATGAGTTCAAGGCCAGCCTGAGACCACAGAGTGAATTCCAGGTCAGCCTGGGCTAGAGCGAGACGCTACCTCGAAAAAAAAAAAAAAGATAAAAACCAGAACGTATGGAGAAAGATGAATTCTAGAACTGAGAAAAACAATAACTAAAATTAAGAATTCTGTAGAAGCATTTAATAGCAGAAGAAAGGATCAGTAAACAGGAAATTGGGTCAGTAGAAAAACAACTGGCTAGAAGCAGAAGGAAGAAAATGGACACACTAAACAGAGGCAGACAAGGGGAGAGGAAGGGCCTGGGAAGGGACGGGGAAGAAAGAGAAAAGGGAGGGAGGGAGGGAAGAAGGGAAAAACTAAGAGAGATATGGGTCACAATGAAATAAATGAACCAACCAGCAAATATGGGTTTTGAATCGCAGTGGGAGGGGGAAGAGAGGAAATGGAGCAGAAACAGTATTGGAAGAGATCAAGACCAAGAATGACATGAACATAACAAAACTCAACTGCATAAAAACAAAGAAAACTACCCAAAGCACATTGTAATAAAGCCTCCCTCTCCAGAAAGACAGAAAGAAGACTTTTAAATAGCTAGAGAAGAGAAAAAAGACTCATTAAGGAAAACCTGTTCCACACAAACCAACCAGAAGAGAGCAAAGGCTTAAATCAAATAACGACCAGTTTACAATTCTATTTCCAGTGAAAATACTGTTCAAAATAAAAGCACGTATTTCAAACAAATAACCAAAGAAATGTGTTATCAACATATGCACACTGAAAGAACGCTAAAGGAATCGATTCAGACTAAATGACCTCTATTAGAAAGGTGAATCAGGAGGAATCAGCCAGAGCCATGACAGTGAACCTCAGAGCAAATGCAACTGAGCAGAGGCAGTTTAACATAGTAATGTCACAGAGGATCTTAACTACCTAGAGAAGTAAGGTGCGTGGACAAAACGGTGGAACAGGAAGAGAGAATTGGGATTAAGGTATTGCAGAGCCCATGTAGTGTCTAAGAAGCGTGAAATTATTAATGGAAGGTAGATTCCATTGCCAAGTGTGTGGTAAATCTCCAGCAGAGGTTGGCAAATTATCACCAAGACCCAAAACAGGTTTAAGGTCTATTTGTACATCATGGGAGCTAAGAAGCATTCCTCCATTTCTAAACAATATCAGAAAAGGGAGAAAGGGGGGAAGTGGGAAGAAGAAGGGAGGAAGAAGGCTCCAGGGGGTCCTCAAAGTCTAAAATATCACTACCCCTTCACAGAAGAAATTTGTAATTCCTGCTCTATAGTAACACTGAAGAGCAAGAAAAAAAAAAGAAGGAATTCGTAACTAACAACCCACTAGAAGAAGGAAGCAGAAGAGTGAGAAGTGCTTCACTAAAAGACAGAAACAGAGAAAAGGGTGATGAGAAACTGATACAGTCAATCATTTAAAAAATCATCAGGAACTTGTTCAGTGAAAGGAAATTCAACATCCAATCTAACTAGAAAGATTGTCAGACGAAAAACAAAGGAAGATTCAGCTCTATGTTAAACAGGCAGAAAAATTGAAAGTGGAACAATATAAAACAAGTTTTCCATGAAAAGACTGACGGACAAAAGCTGGCTTAGCTCTCTACTGATATCCGATGAAACAAGACTGTAAATCAAAAGGTATTCCCAGTCAGAGGAGCGTTCATTATGACTGATCATCTGCTTGGTCCAAATCTAAAGCATGTATGGCACAAGCTGATTAGGCAAAAGGAGAAGTGACTCCATGATCGTGATCATAGAGGAAGATTCCAGAACACCGTTCTTATGACTGAGAATAAACTTGGAGACAGCCAGTCAGGAATGATACATGATGAACAAACTTGACCTTCGTGACACACATAGACCAACCCCAACAACAGGGCTGCTTGCTTTTCAAGTGAACATGGAACATCTAACAAAGCAAACTTCAAAGCGTTGAAATCTTACAGTACATGTCCCTGATAGGAATGAAAAATACACGAGAATCAGTAGGACACTCTTAAAACCCCCAAATGTTTCCATGGTCGTAAAAATAATCAAAACTTAGAAATTTTAATGGCAATTAATGATATATTCCAGACTGAATAATAATGAAGAACCAACATGTTAAAATTTAGAAAACAAGCCTTTTAAAAATAACCAGGCATGGTAATTTAAGCCTACAATCCCAGCACTTGGGAACTTGAAGAAGGAGACTTGTCCATTGTTTGAAGCCAGCCTGAGCTATGGAGGGAGTTCCAAGCTAATTTAGGCTCTAGAATGAGGCTCTGTCTCAAAACAATGCATACATTTACACATGTGTTTTTAGGGGGAGGGGAGAACAGCAGAAAATCAAGGAGCTAGAAAAGAACATTAAATTTAAGGCAAATAAATTAAATGGAAATAAATAATAATGTATAAATTAAGGTGAAATAGCAGGGAAAAAAGAGAAAAAAATCAACATCAAAACTTGGTTCCTTGAAGACTACTAAAACTTACAAATCTAGAAGGACTGAGCGAGAAAAAAGGAAAAACAAACTAAGTAAAAAGAATAAAGCAAAAACTATCATCACTAGAAATTTATATCAACATCAAAAGGTCAGTAAAATGTTATGAACAACTCTGTGCCAATAGTATGTGCAATTTAGATGAAATAGACAAATTATTTAAAACACACACATATACAACATACAACTATTGACATAAGAATTTAAAAGTCCTAGTCTCGCTATCCAGAAAAGCTGAAGATTGCATTGTATTCCCATGACTCAGCAGTTCTGCTCCAGTAGAGATACTATTCTGATTTAAATGAGAATGTCCTCCATAGGCTCATGTTGTGAATACCTGATCCTCAACAGGTGGCTCTACTTGGGAACAACGTGAAACCTTTAGGAGGTGGAGCTTTGCTGGAGGAAGCAGATAACAAGGGGTGGACCTTGAGGTTCATAGCCCAGGCTCTGCTTCTTTAAAAAAAAATCTATTTATTTAATCATTTAATTATTTTCAAGCAGAGAGAGAGAGAGAGAGAGGGAGGGAGGGAGGGAGGGAGGGTACACCATGCCCTCTAGTCACTGCAAATTAACTCCAGATGATGCACAATTCTGTGCATCTGGCTTTAAGTGTACTCAGGAATCAAACTCAGGTCGTTGGGCTTTGTAGGCAAGTACCTTAACCACTGAGCCATCTCTCCAGCCTCAGGCTCTGCTTCTTGACTAAGAATGTAATATGACCAGCTGCCTCATACCCACACTGCCATGCCTTCCCCACCATGATAGACTGAATCTCTTCGAATTGTAAGCCAAAATAAATCTGCCCTCCCTTAAGTTGCTTCTTGTCAGATCTTTGATCACAGCCGCAATAATAATAATAATAATAATTATTATTGTCAATGCACTGAGTGAGCAGTGGCTTATTCTCAGAGACACCAAGCAGGTAGAAAGCGCAGCTAGAAACATATGCCTGATGATGTAAAACTGAGCTACCAGCAGCCTAGTAATATACACCTGTAATAATAGCACTCAGGAAGCAGAGGCAGGAGGATTAGCACAAGCTTTGGTTCCAGGCTAGCCAGGGCTACACAGCAAGATTCTGTCTAAAGTAAGTTAATGAATTACAATAAAAATAAAACAACTCAACAACTGTTATAGTGAATAGTATGTATGATGAATGAAGATTGAATGAAAAAAAGTCATACAAATGTTATGTGATTCTATTTACACAGAGAAGCTAATCCATTTTGATAGAAGGCAGATGTCTGTGACTTTGTGGAGGTAATAACTGGATGGCACATGGGGAAGTCTCGGGAATATGAGTGATCATTCTGTCTTGATCTGAGCTTATTCAAAATGTGAAAACTTATCAGGCTAGTCCCTTAAAGTTGCGCGATTTTGACTGTATGATAAACTCAGTTTTTAACTTAAAACTAAATAAAGCTGTCGGGCAAGTTTAGTTTGAAGTATCTGTCTCTTTCTCCTTAAAGAAGATTGCAATGTGGTATCTATACTTTTATATCCTTGAAAATACAACGCAAGCACATGTCAAGGGTTTCTAACCTGGATTCAAGCTTTTATGTCTTTTCCCCAGAGTTTGATTGAAGGAAGAATTCCTGTCTCTCCTGTGAAGGAATGACTCTCATGTTTCATGAACCTGGAGATGAAGAGAAACAGAATGTGAGAAAAGGAGGAGCAGGTATACTCAGCAAGGGAGCCCATGACAGAGTCTGAACTCTGACCACTGGGATTCCTTTTGATCTGTTTACAATACTGGAGATTGAACCCAAGACCTTACGCACACAAGGAAAGCACTCTGTCACTAAACTATGTTCCTATCCCTTTTCCCCCTTTAAAAAACTTTTGAGCCAAAGTATTGCTAATTTGCCCAGGCTGGCCGAAAACTCATTCAATAGCCCAGGCAGCCTTGGAACTGTTCTCTTCCTGCTTTAACTTTCCAAGTAGCTGAAGGTACCAGAGAGTGCCACCAGGTCCAGTGACTATTGGGTTTTCCACGTGGGTCTGCACTGTAGAAACCACTGGAGTGCCTATAATTCAGTTCTCTCTTCACTCCTGAAGGGTTCATTGACTATATGGCACCTTTCATACCACAGGTGACCACTTTCACAAAGACCTGGAATTGGGATGTATTTCCCCAGAGAAGTCCTTCCCCCAAACAATAAATTTTAGAGAGGAGAAAAAAATTTACGGGAAATAAATAAATTTAATTTAAAAAATAAATCTGTTTTTACCATGGTAACAAAGGTTTGCTCATACCTAGATTTATTTCGTTGACTGAAGTGGTTTTGTGGGTGTAAGTGATTTTTGAAGAGCAAATTAAAGACTTTTTATATGTCCCAATAGACAACAACATGCTACTAGCTAATGGTACTTTCCATCTCTAAAATAATTACTTTCGTAATAATCTGCTTATTAATGAAGCGATCCGTAAAATAATGATTTCTTAAGATTTCAGACACAAAGATTCCTCTTTCTTCTGCTTCGTGTTGCATTTTTTCCCCAAAAGTGTAGCATGAAGTAAGTACTCAAAAATATGCTGACAGATTTTCTTAGGTGCAAGTTTCAGAAATGTATGCTCAAGTAGGCTAAATAAACCTGCATTCGTTGGTATTGTGCCCTTCAATTATTCTCTCTGATAATTAAAATGCTCTAAAACTAGTTGTGGTAATAGTTCTACATTTCTATAAACTTAAAAAAATTCATTGAGCTGCATACTTAAAATGGATGGATTTTATGGCATATAACTATAACTTAATTTTTTAAAGAAAATCAATTGAATGATTTTAAAAGTTAGTTTCCATTCCACCATCTTGTCACAGAAAATGCTAATGAGAGGGAAACCTTCCAGGGAATGACGGTAGCCATGAAAAAGCTAATCAGACCTGCAATAGAGGAAAGAAGGAAGGGTACCAGTTACCTGCTAGCTGTTGGCACAAACACCTGATCAGAAGCAGCTTACGGACTGACTAGCACACAGGGAAGTCTCGGGAATATGAGTGATCATTCTGTCTTGACCTGCACTCCTTCAAAATGTGAAAGGGTTTATTTCTGGCTTTTAGTTTTGAGGGGAAACTTCATCATGGTAGGAAAGCATAGCAGGAACAGAGAGCTGGGTGTCACATCTCCACATAAAGCAGGGAGGAAGGTGAAAGAGTGAGCCCTGAATGCCCAATGAGGCTGGACTAATCAACTCTAGGTCCACCCCCAGTGACACACTTCCTCCAGCAAGGCTCCACCACTACAAAGGCTCCACCAGCTGGGGATTGAGTATGGGGCTTAATCACAAAATTACGAGACTATGAGGGATATTTTACATTCAAACCACCACAAGGAGATTAAAGAACTCTCATGGATCAAAGGCTGAACAATGAACATAGTTGGCAGGAAGGTGTTAATTTTATGAAATCAAGTTCCCATGGAGAACACGTTCTGAAAGAGGCAGATGGGGCTCAGTGGCAGAATATGTGTGAAGCACTGTGTTCAAGCCAAAGCACTGGGTCAGGCAGAAACTCTGTAGTTTGGACATGAAAATGGAGGCAGGGCATTATCAGATGTAGCCCTCCCTCACTTGTGATCACTTTTAATCCGTCATTTTCATTTCACCAACGAGCACTCCACCCGGCTTCTGAGCTGTCTGTGGAAATGTTCTATTCATAGGCACAGGAATCTTAACCTGAGGATGAGAATGGGGTGATATCCCCTCTGGTACCCAGGTTCAGCGTCTAGAAGAAAATAGATGCCCAGGAGAGACAGCTTTTATCCTTCCTAGAGCAGTGTCCGGCATCATAAAAGTGCTCAGAAATCTTCCTCTCCTTCTCTTCTAGAATCTGAGGTGCTCCATCACAACCAACCCTGTAATGTAGACTTGACAAACACTGCCCCCCTCTGCTGTGTGAACCAGCTGAGCTCAGTGAATGGGAAGCCGCAAGAGCCTCATCCTCCAGCCAGCCCTCCCCACCACTGTGGGGACACAGTTCCCAACCCCAATCAAGGCCTTCTTGCACCCTGAGAACTCTCTCCCACTTGCTGGGGGCTAACACACACTTCCAGGTATCAGGGTGAGGGCTTCTCTTTAGTCAGACTGGCCATAGCCCACCTACAACTCTGCTTTATTCCAGAACCTAACACAACACATCAGGACACCCACAGAGAGATGATGCAGTCATGCTTTTGCTCCAAATGGTCTCAGTGGGACAGGCTGGAAGGAAGAAGACCAGAAAAAAAACCAGAAGATATAAGTTGCTCTCTTTCCAGAACAGCTAGCAAAAGAGCCAGTTTAGAACCCAGGACCCTTGATTTAGGTTCACTCCTTACCCTGAGTTGGTGTGGTACCTTGACCTATGTCTGATCCATCCACAACATGTGACCTGGCCTTGCATCGGGAGAAACCAGACATGGATACTCAGATGCAAGAAGTGTTCCAACACAGAGCAGGGCCTAAGCACCTTTGGGTGGGTGGGTGGGGAGTGGCAACAGGATCTTCAACCTAATGCTACACTTTTACGTCCCCCGAGCCTAAATGCCGTCCCGAGAATGCTGCCACTGCTGTCCTCTGATGCCTTCCAGAACTGCTAGGCTTTTAACCTGCATTTCTGGAATCCTTTTACACTCTCCCTGACAACTCTGTTACTTTGGGTTAAAAACAAACTTTTGCAGCTGTGTAACCTTTACTCTGCAAAGATTGTCAGATCTGAATTCAGAAAATAACACTGTTCCAAACTCCTCTAGCTGAGAAGGCCCAAGGTGACAAAAATCCAAGAGGGGAAAAAGCTGTTAGCTGAAGACTCTAAGGAGACAGCAGGGGAGAGGGTGGCCAGTTAAATTTCACATTAGCCAGAAATGTCAGACTTAGGTTACATTTTGGAAAAACTGAACTGTAATAATGGCACCAATAAATTAACACCATTAAAGAAAAGTGATTATTAGCACTCAGAGTTACAGGCTTTGAGAACAATAATAATCCCCAGGCAATGGAGACCAGGCATTGAGTCAGAACCAGGTTCAAATCCTAGCCACACTGGTTTGTAGCACTACAGTGAGTTGACTTAACTTCTCTGTGCAGTTTCTCTATTTACCTGGAAAGAATGCCTGACTCAAAGTCACAAGAGCTTATATTAAATGAGGCAAGGATATAAAGGGCTTATGGTAGACAGAACAAGTGCTCTCTAAAAGATGCCATAGTCCTAATTCTGAAAGAGCCGTGAACACATTATCTCACATGGCAAAAGGAACTTCAGATGATTCGAGGGCTGAAAATAAAATGATAACTAGCAATTATCTAGAAGGATCCCATGTAATTCCAAGAGTCCTTCTGAGAGGGAACTGGAAAGTCAGAGTCAGAAATGGCAAAATGCTCTGCTTTGCTGATGGCCTTGGAGATGGAGGGAGTGCCAGGGAGCCCTGAGTGCAGGCAGTCCTTGGACGCTGGAAAAGAGAAGGGATCCTTTGGAATGAACAATCCTGTGGACACTTGGAGTTTGGATTTCCGATGGAAGGTGATGCATTCATAGCAGCTGAAGCAACTGTTTCTGTGGTAATTTGCTAGAGGCGCACAAGGAAACCAAGCAAGCACTGGAACCTGCTGTAGCTCAAGACTTGTCCACCTCTAGTTCTCACAAAGGAAAGATGGTAAGAGCAGCTACTGATATCTGGGGGAAGGGAGAGGGGTGTTATTCACCTGCTGTGGTCACCTCAGTGGCCTTCCTCCCTTCCAAGTCCTCCCATGAAGCGTGAGAAGCCTGTCTGCTTTGGACAGCTGGGAAATGGCTAAAGAGATGTTTCTCAAGGAGACCTCAAGTGACCATTGGATACTTTTCCTCTGCTTCTGACATTACGTCGGAAAAGTGTGTACAGGTCTCAGCTAACCCCAGAGGGTTCACCGTTTCCTGGTCATCAGACCCATCTTTCTCAGTTCCTCAGATATTTTTCCAATGACAAATTTCTGACATCCCACCCAGTGACACACTGCTGTCCTTGAAACATCACAGATATCTCACAACAAAAGGTATTCAGGTAGACTAGGTGTGTGTTGTGGTTTGAATGAGAACTGTCCCCCATAAGCTCCTGCATTTCCATACTTGGTTCCCAGCTGGTGATGCTCTTCTGGAAAGTTGTAGAATCTTTAGGAGGTGAGGCCTTTCTGGAGGAGGTGGGTCTTCAGGTTTTCTAGCTCAGGTCTACTTCCTATTCTCTCTTCCTTACTGTAGATCCAGTGTGACTAACAGGCTTCCCACTCCACCGCTCTGCCTTCCCCACCATGAATGCACTGGACTCTGTGGAACTATAAGCTGAAATACACCCTTCTTTCCTTAATCTGCTTCTTGTGAGGTATTTGGTTATAGCAATACGTAGAATAAATGATACACAATGATTCCCAGAGATCCCAGAGAGCTCCTTCGATCCAATCTAAGATGGCGCTGGGTTTGGAGCAGCTGACCAACATGGCTGACTGGGGCTCTGATACTGAGCGCTGGGTTTCCTTCTGTTCACACCTCTCCTCCTTGACCTCACAGGGGAGTGTTTGGACTTGATGCCCACGGCTACCACATCCCTTTTCTCTCACACTCTTGTCTGTCTTTGGGCCTTGTCATGTCAACCAAAGTATTCTCTGCTTGGCATCTCAAAAGCTATTAAATATGAAAAGTCATCTATGTACTAATAGAATATCAAAGGAGACCACAACAGAATTCTTCATTAAAAGTATATTTTAGGGGCTGGAGGGAAGCTTAGCAATTAAAAGCTTGCAAAGACTTGTTTGCAAAGTCTGATGTCCCGAGTTTTGAGTATGGCCATAAAACAATCTTGAATCCATCCATTTGGCAGTTGGAATTACAGTTGTCTCTTGAATTCTTAGAGGTTTCTCAGGACCTGAAAATTCAAGAATCTGAGGATGCTCCAGGCCCTTATATAAAATGGTAGAGAATTTGCATGTCACCTATATACATATCTCTATATGGTAAGACATCTTTAGAATATTCATAATACCCAGTGAACTATAAATGCTATATGGATATTGTTTAGGGAATAATGACAGTATTAATTACCTTTCCCATTGTTGTGACCAAATGCCTGACAAGAAGCAAATTAGGGTAGGGAAGGCCTATTTTGATTTACATTTCAAGAAGGGACACAGACCTTGATGTGACAAAAGCATGATGACAGAGGTTGAGGCAGCTGGTGACATGGGACCATAGTCAGAAAGCTAAGAGTGAACAGGACCTTAAGTCTTGACTCTAGTGATTCACTTCCTCCAGAGTCTCCACTTCCTGAAGGTTCCCTGACCTTTCCAAGCAGCACCACAAGCTGGGAACTAACTGTCCAGCATATGAGCCCAGGGTGCCATTTCACCTTCAAACCACAATTACCAAAACAGTAGTCCATTCATGGTCATCACTGGTGCATATCTTCTCTGGAGCCTTATTTTGATGTATCCTTGGTTGTAGATGACCCACTGCACTTCATGCTGCACACAAATTCATCACTGAGACTCCCTGACAGATAACCAGCCCGTGTGTTGGCTAACACAATTCCTGACATAATCTAGCAAGCCTACCACAAAACTTGGAATAGTTACTTGTTGGAACTTGTTTTGAAGAATGCACACGGACTTTTAGAGAATGGTGCTCTCTATTTTCTTTTTCATGCACTGACAAATCCTAAATAACCTGATGGAAGAACTTAATGAGAATGGGAAGTATACCCCACTTTTAGAGCTGTGGCGCCTTGTCTCACTGTTACTAATCAGAGCTGAGTTTCAGCACTTCTAGAGGTCCAGTTTCTTTCACATTCCTTAAATATTACCAGCAGAAGCCGCACAGCTTCAGTGGCTAGGTCTCTCTAGTCCCTGGAGTGTAATTTGTCCTGGCCGAGAGACTTGAGCTCATTTATAGCAGCTTGGTGTGCTGTTAGACTCTCCTTACTCATCTTGAACTTCAACTGTCGTCTACCACAGTTCTCTTCCCTTTCAGTCAGTGGACTGTTCTCTTTGGCAAAGAGAAGGTGCAAAGTTCTGTTCGTTCCTTCTCCCTCTCTGTGTCCCTCTCCCCCCTTTCCTTTTTCCTGTCTCTCTCTCCCATTCTACAATGCAAATATATCCTGTTGCCTGGTCTGCCCTAAACCAATAAGGTTCTGGCTCTGCTTTGCCTCCAACAGTGATTGTCAAGCTTCTCTTGGCACTTGAAAATAACTAAATCAATGGTAGATGTTCCAAACCCCTTCTCAGGGTCTAAGTCAATTGTTACATTAGGGGAAGAATCTAGTTAAAACATGTCCAAAAATGTACAGTGGCTGTGATGGTTAAGTTTATTGTCAACTTGACCTGTGTAATGATCCACAGTAATCTTGGGTGGGTCTCTGAGTTTGCCTGCAGAAAGGATTAACAAAACAAGGTCCCTTCTCCAGAGTGAGCCCTTCCCCTCGAGTGGGTGGGCCTTGCAGAAGGGGACTGGATATAAGGAAGCTTAAGGGGAAGGAAAAACCAGTTGCTGGTGCTGGTTCTGTCTCTCTGCTTGGATTTATGAATGAGGGCCAGCCTTTTCCTTCATTTTTGGAACTTCCCCTTGATCTGTATTTTCAATAAATGCTTTCCTTCCCCAAATTGTGCCTGGAGATTCATCCCAGCGGCATGTGGCTGACTGCAACAGTGGCTCAATGACCAAATTTATTTTTCATTCTCATAAGCCCCCAAAATTAGTATTCCAGATCAGTAAGCATCAATCTCCAAATAATCATTCAGGGATCCAGGATTCCTTTACTTTTGATAGTCTTCCATCTTCCACGCTGGGCTTCTAAGACTCCTTTGGCTTGTCTGCAACAACTCCAAAAGCATGGTGAAGGTGAAGGGCAGATTGTCATGGTTCAGGTCTAGAAATGTCACAGGTTACTTCCACTTGTGTTGTCTTGGCTAGAACTCAGGCACATGAAAAGAGACTAGGAAATAGCTTAGTCTAACTGCAAAGGGTGGTGGGAAATGTAGTCTAGCTGCAGAGTATGCAGGGAATGTAGTGTAGTCTAGGAAGAGTAGTTTTGGTGAAGAATCTGCCAAGGTGGATGAGGCTTAGGAGGTTGCATCTTCATGACTGCGATGGAGGGCCATACTTTGCACAACACTCTTCTGTCCATCCCTGGCAAAGGCTCCCAAGGCCCTTTGTAAGTTGGTCTCCCTCCATGATTCTCTGTTAAGTCTATGATCACCTTGCTGGGATCACACCAAGCACCAGCAACTTCCCCATATCACGTGCTCTTCTACACCTCCATGATGGGAGATTCTTGCTTTCTCAGTCCTTCTTTTGTTTGCTTGGCAAATTCATGCCCTTCCTTCGAACCTCAGTGTGAAGTGTAATTTCTTCTATAAAATCAGTCTTCCATGACTCACCTGCCCCTAGGTGGCACTGAAGATGTCTTGCCTAATCCCTGTTTGTGTGGACTGAATCTCATTATGGTATTGATCATGCTGAGTAGTATTCATTTGTGTTGCCTTCCCATTAGACTGGGAGATCCTCACGGGCAGTGTCCTTTTCTTAATTATCTCTGTCTCCTCAGCACCTGGCACCTTGCCTGGTACATAGTGACAGTAAGAGTTTGCTCCACAGAAATCATTAGTATAAGGTAACTTGCTGCAGTCACTAATCTGTACCTTTCTTGGTTCTCTGTTCATGCCAAGTAAGAAAAACTTTTGGTTATTATTGCATTTTTTTGCTGCCTTAATTGAATAGACCTAATTAGTAAATTGGGTTGGTATGACTCTACCTACTTATGTATCTTCTTCCCCCTTTTCCACTGTTCCCAAAGGTGATCTTTCCAAGTAGTTACATACAACACCAAGCAAAGAGATTCCCACCAAGATCAGCTCGTCCCACAATGGAAGCCTCCAATGAAAGCTTAGAGGAAACCCAAGGCAAAAATCCCAAAATAAAATCTCAACAGGCATTTTAAACAAATGGCTGGTCTGAATGGACAAAGAGTAATTAGACAGGAACTCTGAAAATGGCTGAATGGAAGAAAATTGGCAAGAAGAATTCAAATTACAAATTGAAGTATGGATAAAGGAAATGGAAGAAAATCAACAAGAACAACTCAATCGCTTGCTAAAGGAAACCAGAGAGAATCGGGAAACAGGATTCCATGGATTGCTTGATGAAATAAAAAACAATAAAAAATGAACAGAAGGCTTAAAGGAATTTGAGGAGCTCAACAAATAAATGATCTCACAGGCCAATGGAACAAGCTGGATGAGCACATATCCAAGTGCAGGAATGAACTCCAAGAGACAATAAAAAGGTCAAATCAAAAAATAAAAGTGGAATTCAAGCTAGAGATGGAAATGCTGAAGAAAAATAAAATAAGACAGAAAAGCAAAAACCCTCTTAAAAGGCTCCCCAAAATAAGCCTCACCAACAGAATAGACCACCTGGATGACAGATTTTCAAAACTTGAAGACACAACAGAAGAATTAGATCAGGACTCCAAAATAATGTTAAGTTCAAAAATATGTGTAAACAGAACATGAGGGAACTTTGGGACTCTTTAAAGAAACAAATATTTGGATCATAGGCATACAGGAAAGGGAAGAAATAAAGGTTGAGGGCATAAAGACAATCTTCATTAAAATTATTGAAGAAAAATTTCCCGACCTTACAAAAGAGAGACCAATCCAGGTACATGAGGTACACAGAACACCAAATGACAGGACCAGAGAAGAGACACCCCATGTCAATGATCGAAACATTAAACACAGAAAACAAGGAAAGAGTGTTAAAAGCTTTAAGAGAAAAACAGCTTGTTGCATACAAAGGTAAACCCATCAGAATTACCTCATATTTTTTAATAGAAAATCTCAAAGCCAGAAGAGCTTGTAATAAAATATTTCAAAAGCTAAGAGACCATGGCTGCCAACCCAAACTACTATACACAGTAAAACTATTTCCCATAATAGAAGGTGAAAGAAAAACCTTTCACAATATGAACCAGCTTTATGGTTACTAAGCACTAAGCCAGCCCTAGAGAACACTGCATGGAATACTCCACATTCAGGAGATGAATCAACATTTGCATGAAGAGAGAAAAGGAAACAACCAAAATTAAGATGGACATAAAAGCATGTATACAAAACAAGTATGCACCAAACTCCATAAAACCTTCAACATGTCAGGGATTAACTCACAAATAGATATCTCACCTCAAAATTATTACTCTGAAAATTAATGGACTCAACTCCCCAATCAAAAGACACAGGTTAACAGGCTGGATCAGAAAGTTAGATCCTTCCATTTGCTGTCTACAAGAAACCAGCCTTACAATTAAAGAAAAATACTATCTTAGGATGAAAGAATGGAAAAAAAATATTTTAAGCAAATGGAAACAAGAATCAAGCAGGAGTAGCTGTGCTGATTTCTGACAATAGAATTTAAACCAAAAGTAGTTAAAAGAGATAAAGAAAAATATTTCATACTCATTAAAGGAAAAATTAAGAGGATATTACAACTTATAACAAAACACAGGGGCACCTAATTTTATAAAGCAAAATAAGCTAAACAATAAAACAGATACAAATCCCAATAAAAAAATTGTAAAAGAATTTAATACCCCACCATTGTCAATAGATAGGTCTTCTAAGCACAAAATAAACAGAAAGAGCAGAGCTAAACACCATAGTCCAAACATACTTAACAGATATCTACAAAACATTCCACCCTAATTCTACTGATTAAACATTCTTCTGAGCAGCATGTCTCTACTAATTTAGAAAAACTGACATAATTCCCTGCATTATATCTGACCACAATGTATTAAAACTAGAAATCAACAACAACAGTAACAGGACAAAACACACCAACTCCTGGAGACTGAACAAGTCACTATTAGTCAATGAACGGGTTGTTGATGAAATCAGAAAGTAAAGCAATAACTGAATGTCAGTGAAAACCCAACATACCAAAACTTATGCGACACAATGAAAGCAGTTCTAAGAGGGAAGATTATAGCACTAAGTGCCCATATTACAAAACTAGAGAGATCTCAAATGAATAACTTAAATATCCATTTGAAGTCACTGGAAAGACAAGAATATTCCAGGCCCAAAAGTACCAAAAGTACCAGGTACAAAAAAAAATTATCAAGATCAAAGCAGAAATCAATGAATTGGAAATAAAATAATTTTAAAAATTGATGAAATGAAGAGCTGATTCCTTGAAAAAATAAACAAGATTGATAAACCAGTTGCCAAAGTGATCAAAAGAAAAAAGAAAAATGAGAGGACTCAAATTAACAAGATTAGAAATGAAAATGGAGATATCATAACTGATATCAATGAAATCATCAGAGCATATTTCAAAATTATGAATTTCACAAAATTGGAAAACCCAGAAGAAATGGATGAAATTCATGACTTATATCATAAACCCAGAACAGTTAGACTACCTGAACAAACCTATCACTTCTAATGAAATTGAAAAGGTAATTAAAAATCTCCCAACAACAACAAAAAATCCAGGCCCAGATGAGTTATTGCTGAGTTCTTCCAAACCTTCACTCATGAACTAAAACCACTTATTTTTTCACACAAATGAAAAAGAAGAATGCCACCAAACACCTTCTATGCAGCAGCATCACTCTAACACCTAAACCAGACAAAGACACAAGAATAGAAAATTTTAAAGCCGGGTGTGGTGGCGCACACCTTTAATCCCAGCACTCAGGAGGCAGAGGTAGGAGGATCACCTTGAGTTCAAGGCCACCCTGAGACTACAGAGTGAATCCCAGGCCAGCCTGGACCAGAATGTGTCCCTACCTCGAAAAACAAAAAAAAAAAAAAAAATCACTGTGTAAGAATAGCAAATTATAGACCAATATCCCTAGTGAACTTAGACACAAAAATTTTCAATAAAATCCTTGCAAACCAACTGAAGAACATATTAAAAGCATCATCCACCTCAATCAAGTAGGTTTCATCCCAGGGACGCAGGTGTTATTCAACATATGGAAATCAATAAATGTAATTCACCACAAATAAAGTTTAATACAAGAATCACATGATTATTTCGATAGATGCAGAAAAGGTCTTAGACAAAATACAACACTCCTTCATGACTACAACACTGGAGAGACCAGGGATGGAGGGACCATATCTCAACATAATAAAGACTATTTATAAAGCACCCAAGGCCCAGATCCTACTAAATGGGGAAAAACTCAAAGCATTCCCATTATGGTTTGAAACAAGACAGGGGTGCCCACTCTCACCACTGCTTTTCAACATAGTACATGAAGTTTTAGCTCAAGCAATAAGGTAAGAGAAACAAATAAAAGGCATACAAATTGGTAAGGAAGAACTCAAAATAACTTTATTTGTAGACAATATATTTTGTATATGATACTACCAAAAAACCTTCTAAAGGTAATAAATTCTTTCAGTAAAGTGGCAGGAGACAAAATCAATATACACACAAAAAGAATAACCTTTGTATATGCCAAAGATAAACATAAGGAAAACAGATAAGCACAGTTATCCTGTTTCCAATACCTTGGAATATCACTAATCAAGGAAGCGAAAGACCTATACAAAGGAAACATAAAAACACTGAAGAAAGAAATTGAGGAGGACATGAGAAGATGGAAAGACCTCCAATGCCCATGGATTGGAAGAATTAATATTGTGAAAATGCCCATCCTACCTAAAGTACTATACAGATTCAACACAATTCCAATAAAAAGCCCAGAAACATTCTTTACAGAGATACAAAATATAGTCTCAAAATTCATATGGAAGAACAGAAGGCCTTGGATAGCTAAAAATATCCTCAACAACAACAACAACAAAAATATATATCTGGAGGTAAGCCATAGTAAATTAAACATCATGGTATTGGCGCAAAAAAGGACACACAGATCAATGGAAGAGAATAGAAAACACAGTCTCTAAATTCTACTCAGCAGTAAGGGAAAATGAAATAATGAAATTTTCAGAAAAACGGATGGAGTTGGAAAAAAAATCATCCTACATGAGGCCACGCAGGCACAGAAAGACAAATGCCACTGGTAATCTCTCATTTGGGGTTCCTAACTGGGATCAGTTGAAGATGAGTGAACATGGTGGTAAGCATCAGAAAACTAGAATGATACCAGGAGAAAGAGAGAAAGAAGGAGAGGAGAGGAGGAGTGATTTGACAGGCTAGCGAGGGACAGAACATGGGGTGGGAGGTATAGGGAGCTGCTTAATGTGCCTTAACCGCGTCAACATTATTTTGAAGGTCTCTGTCATTTTCTCTACTAACCAAAGCTAAGTTTGTATTTCTCTGCTTGAATTTCTTTTTCCCGCCTGCAGGCTTCCTCCTAAAGATCACATGACCCTCGTTGTGGTCAAGTTACCTAGCAACCTGGTAATGCCAATCCCTAGTAACGGCCCATGCATTTCCTTCTGCGAGAGGATATTTAAGTGCTACCTGTACTGCAATAACAGGGGACTTGATCAGAACTCTTGACTTGTCCCCATCCTTCACATCTCTTGCCCCTTTCCATTCTCACCCCCTCTCTTAGGGTCTTCATTGACTGACCTGTGGGCCGGGACAGGGAGAGGTAGGGAGGGTGAGCAGGGAATTACACAAAAGTTACGATAACATGAATCAGCCCCACAGAAACTCTCCTTCAGGCTACATACTACAAGACATAAATACCAATAAAGGGGGAGGGGTGGTCGGGACATAAGTGCCCTGCAAAAGGTGGAAAAAGCTTACCCTTAAAACCATGAAGTCTGGCCAGTAAATCCCAGACCCAGAATTGGGTTACCCTCCCCAGTGAGCTGTTGGCCAGGCAGACCTATGGGGTCCCCAAAACAATGCAGGTCACTGCCAAAACATTTGATTCCCTACCAGAGCTAAAAGGGAAGTCACCACAGGCTTCAGTCACAGGACATCAGAATAACATGCTGGAACTAAAAGGGAAATTAGCTCCTTCCTGGATACCCTCATAGTTTGGGAAAGCCCTGTGGGAGCCACTGGAGAAAATGGTTACCAATAACATTGAATCTATCAAGCGACCCTGCAGACTACAAAATCAACCAGCTGGACAAGAAGCACAATAGTACAATAGTGACACACAGCCTCTACAAGGAACCAACTGTTCTCTGATTGGACATGAAGCCCACTCAGTGGGAGAGAACTCATATCTAGTACTGGAAGCCCCCACTGCTCTCTGGAGAAGAGTTAAAAAAAAATCTCTCAAAGAACTTTATATTCCCTCTTTAGCCCAAGCTGCTCTCACTCTCACTCTTGGTTGGAGAATCTACTTTATTTTACAGATGGCAGAGAAAACAGAGGAGAACTAAGATCCATCAATAAGACAAGGAGATAACCGACTGCACATCAGGAGATGTGCTACCTCTACCACATCTACTAGGGTCAAGGAAAAACTGACAGAGGAAGCAGGGACATGACCACTAACCTGACAACCAGCTCCAGGGTGATGGTGACAGACACAGTGATCAATCAAAACCCATGAAAGAGAAATTCAGGGGCTGCAAAGAACTCAACACTAAATCAGACTGCCAACATGCAATAGCTCAGGGAACATTGCAGAAGAGAGGGCGGAAAGATTGTAAGAGCCACAGAGTGGGTAGAAATATCCTCAGGCATAGTCCCCTGCCCCTCATTACCCCACAGGGACTGGCTGAGGCCTTCATAACCCCAAAGTAAACACTAGAAACCTACTGAGGAAGGCCCCCTGGAAAACAGGAGCAGAGGCAAGGGTGTAAAAACATATAACCTCTGTGTGTGTGTGTGTGTGTGTGTGTGTGTTTAATTTAATTTTAAAACAAGAAAGAGGACAGGGAACAACTTAAGTGAAAGTGAGTGAAAATGAGCTTTGTGAATAATTGTTTTCTTATGTCAATGGGTTCTATGTGGAGAATAAAGTGAAGACAGCCATATTAAAAAAGGAGAGATACAATGTCACATTTAAACAGAATGAGGAAAAACTTGAACAGTGGTTGACATAAAGTAAGTCTAATATGAATATCTGCTTCATCATTAGTTCATCTTTATTTTATATACTTTCACGCCAACTCACACTCCTGACGTCTTTGAGTATCATGTTCACAGCCATTGCCATATGGGAATCTTCATCCCCAATAAGAACAACCTTGGTCATAATGATTATGTCATATCTACCACTATTGTCAAATCTTAAGTTCTACTTAATTGAGTTTACCCTCTGGGCTGGTAAAAAAGAGCCCAGACTTTTGAGTAATATTTTTTTCCAATCTGTTCCAATTCCACCTATTCTAATGTTTAAATTCTAATTGTTTCTAGTGAAATTTGCTTTATCCAGAACTCTCCAGGTAATTCTGGAATTGTCTGAAGCTATCTTGACATTACTGAGGTTTTAGACATTGGTGTGAAGATGCGTGTTGTTGTCTAACAAAATGCACAGCCATCTCAAGGCAAAGGGAGCGAGTCTCCAGCCTCTCCCTGAAGCTGCAGTAAGTGAATCTATAAAGCACTGATGTGTTTTTTAAATGAAAATCTTCTAGGAAATGTTTGCCAAAGGTTTGAGAGGAGTGAAAAAACGCTAATGTTCAGGCCTGTAGAAGCACGACTCTTCCCACATTTAGCATTTCTTTCCAGAATTCTAGTGCTGCAGCCTTTTATCTCCACAATACCGCATTCTCCCATCGACAACAGTCTCATATTTAAGCACTTTGCATCCATGATAAAAATGTGCCTTCCTTTATACAATCAGATGATGTGCACACCTGCCCTTTCCCCCCATAGTCTAATTGTAGTGCTTTTATCCTTTTGTCTGGGGCTTTTTCCAACTCCTTCCTTTGAGTCTTGTCTGCTTTGTTTCACTCCTAAAGCCCTTCTTTTACCATATGTTTTAACCTATAAGTTGCTCAAGCCCTCTTGGAAGTTGAGATAAGTCTTAAATAAATAAAAATAAGCTAATGTGTTTTTGAGCAGTTGTATGTGAGTGGAATATCTAGCAAATCAGCCGCAGGGAAAACCTCAAAACCACCCTTGGGTAAGGGAAGCCATGAATCCTTTTGGGTTGCAAACTAGCGCAGCCTTCTGCTTTATCATTGTGAATTCTCATCTCATACTTTGTTACAAGGCATTCCTGAACCAGATGGTGGTTTGTATCACACACTTTGGGCTATCTTAGGACCCTCAGTAATATGTGTAGGCACCCTAAGTTCAGGCCCTGTTTTTTATTTTACTTATGACTGGATCAATCGTCATTTCCTTTATACCTCATCAATTTTGGTGCCAGGGGAACCTCTATAAAATGTTGTGACGTTTGTGCTTCCATTAGCCACAGCTTCATGAATTCTAACTCCTGGGCCTCTTTGTTCAGAAAGTGTGTGATATAGTTTCTTAAATTCTCGTAGAAATCATCATGAAGATGAAATACAGAATTGCATATTGCAAAGGATCTCAAATAGCTGAAGCCTAGATACCTTACAGTGCAAGTGAGATTTACCTCAAGCTCTGTTAACTGAGTGAAGCTTGACTCTCAGCCCTTCCGTCTGTGAAGGCAACAGAGGAAGGACTGCCTGATGCTTGTAGACACAGCAGGCTGCCTCTGCTTGGGGAGTGGAGATAGGCAAGAACAGCAGAGACCGAGCACCTGTCCTGCTCTATGCTCAAACCCCTCCCCTGCCTCCTGCTGTCATCCCTCTACAAACCATGGGGAATGTGACACACGGCAAGACAGTCTGAGTCCAGGCGAAGAACTGGAAACAATCACAGTCCTTTGTCCTAGAGATCGTTAAGGCACCTGGATAGGGACTCACTCACTGCCCTGTCTCTGGCTCAATTCAGGACTTCAAAATTACCACACTCGTGACATGATCCCAGCCATCAGTCCTACCAAAAACCCACAGGGAAAACAACAAACAAGGTGCCAATGGATTCTAGAGCAGATCAGAGGACAGGCAAGCTCCTTGTCTCTTTAAGAAGAGCTCAGAATGCCAAGAGCGATCAGGGCTCAATCCTCTTTCAAAAGTCTCCTGAATTTTATCCTTAGTAAACATGCTTCGGTGAGTGAAAGAATCCTCTAAAATGCAATTAAATTTCCCTTCCCACATCCTACCAATCATTGGGGTTTTATTTTTGTACTCTCTCCGAGAGAAACACTAGCCTCTTCTTAAACATTGAAAAGTAAAATGGAAGTTTGATCATTATAAATAATTCATTAACCAATAAATACGTCCTGAGCAACTATGAAATCCATTCCCCTAGTCCATGGATAAAGCATTACTGCAGCAGTGAGGAGTGTCAAAACTGCTCTCAGAAACACCCAAGCTGTCTCCTGCCAGTATGGGAGTCAGAGCTGCCCAGGAAAATTGTTAGTGGCTCTGTCTAATTAGCACTCCTGCCACCTGCAAACAAGTGGTACTCAAAAAGGTGCTGAATTCCTGCCGTGGAGAATCCCAAAAAAGACACTACTGGCTTCATTCGGAGTCTTAGAATCTAATATTTTACTGATTTGGGCAAAAAGAGGACTTGCATGTTCACTTTCACCTAAAAGAAACGGTTAACTAGTTAGGCTTTTGAAACTCTCCTAAGGTGGTCAGTCCCATAATCAGACAGCCCTTCTTTCTACCTGACGTCTCCCAGAGGTCCTACCTCCCTGAAGCTTCCAGCTCTGCTTCTCACAGAGGCTTTCACTCTTGCCTTCACAGCCTAGCTTTTGTGGATATACCTTTGGCCCTATGCATACCTTCCTACAATAACTACCAAGAACAAGGGCCAAGCACCTTATGTTTTTTTTTTAGCTTTTATTAAATTAAAATCTTTATTGTATGAGAAAATCTTGTGAATGTGTCTCCGTTTCCCTGCTCTCTGTCCCCTACCCACTGGGGTCCTTCCTCAGTGTGCATACTGGATCTGTCCATAGGATAGGGGGTATGAACTGCACCAGAGGTCGCCAGTTTTCCAAGGACATTACTGAGCTACCCTCTAGGAGTGAAAATGGTCAGGGTGTTAAACCATCTGATACCTTATGTACCATGACAGTCCCCATCACAGGGATAAATATGATGTAGATTCTCAGTAGACAGCTTATTAAATGATTGGCAGGTGCCTTTGTGAACGTAGGGAAGAGTCAGCTACTGTAACTTCTTCCTGCTTCAACCACATTGTGGGACTGAATTGCTGGGCACACAGTAGGTGCTAAGTAGATTTACTAGACACTGGAGAGACAGTAGGCTAGGTAAGATTTATTAATGTTTTTGATGCCAAATGGGGGGGGGAGTTAGGATAGCACAGCATTAGAATAACACATTTGTACTAGAAGCACAAAACCCCAGGCCAGAAAGTGGCCAGTGCTTGGTTTAGATCCACTGAGCTCCTGGAAACAGATGTCCTGTCAGACCTGAGGGTTCAGATGAGGATTCTACTCTTCCAAGTGACCTGTGCATTCAGTCATCAAAGAGACACTTGCTCCTTTTCTACATGGGTACTCTGAATTACAAAACTGATTTCTAGCTCTGGGTCCAGGACTGGCTGCAGATAAAGACAGATTCAGTACTCACGGTGTCCATGAAAAGGGAGGACGCTGAGCTCAACTAATGACAAAAAAAATGCATTTGTGTTTTCTGTGTGGTGGGTAAGAAAGAAAAGAAAGAGATTGTACTGCAATTCTAGCCACAGGCATGACCACGAGAGCCCACCCTAGCCTGCCTGGGACTGACTGGGGAGAGCTGGTAACATCAATTCCAAGGGACACTCTGTTGATTGACAAGATATCACAAATAAGAGCCCCTGGTGCAATGCATGGGATGCAGTCACCATCATGAAAGGGATCAGGTTACTGTAGCTATTGCTGTCCATACAAGGAGGGTATGTGGGGCACCCCAGGCAGCCTGATTGGCTTCCTTTAGATGATAATGGGGACTTTCCAGCACCAAGCTCTAGTCTGCCTATGCATGAAGCAGGGAATGAATGTTCTAGAGGGTTCCAGTTGTACGTCCACATGTCCTATGAGTCCACTCCTTTTTTTCTTTTCTGTTTTTTATCTCTATCAAAAAGATTTGCTTAACGCATTCACTTACACATTAATTATGATCCTAGAGCTCAGCTTGGGACTCAGGACAAGGAAGGATGTTTTGGGAAGTGTAGCCTACAGAGCTGATGGAGAAATCTTTCACTTGGTAAACAATCAAGACCCAAGTACCATGCAGAAAAATCCATGCCAAACAGGAACGTGTCCCAAGGAACACAGAGTAGGCAGAATGAAGAAATTCAGAACCAGTGAGATCTAGGCAGACATGTAAGAAATCCCTCACATAAGACAGCTCCAAGTTACATGGGAGGGATAATGTGAACTACAATGAGTAGGCTGAAATGAAATGCATGTGTAGAACAGAGCAGGTCTTTTTTATAAGCAGTAAGGCTTACAGCAAATAGCCCTAGCTGGACAGAACTCCATGGAAGAAGAAGTGGTTTCTGACTTTAGAAATCCTTTTTGCACTTAGGCGCTGAAGAAAAAAGGGTAGGGCAAGAGAAGGGTAGACAGGTTCACTGTGATTCTAATTCATACAGTTTATCCCCATTCTCCTTGAGAAGATGACACCCCCCCCAACCCAAGTAGACAGTTACCACACTCTTAAGCCTGGAGATTGTGCAATAATCCAGATCCTGCATCTCTATGGCTAAGGGAAGTCCTCTGCTGGACAAGGATTCCAGCCTGCCTCTCTCCTCTGATAAGGCCACAGCAACTGGAAGAATCCTTCCATCTCACCTAGAGAGGAGCCAGAAAAGATTCTTGAAGCATGTGTTTTCTCCCCTCACTTTAGAAGCATTCAGAATTATCTGCATGACATTATGCATGCACCAGTTGCCAGATCATAACCTACTGCAGACCCTGCAAACCATGGCCATATCCTGTGATACCCACAACTGTCAAAGAGGAAGCTGGTCAGAATCAAGGGTAGGGCTCCTCCGGGTCGGTTAGTGGCAGATGCATGCATTTCGTCTTGGAGGTCACGCCTGTGGCTTTGTTCACTTTGCATCGAGTTGCTTGAGATATACCTAGGTATCTATTTTAAATCTCAAGTAACCCCACCTTTTCGCCTTACTATCTGCTTTGTCTGCTATCTCCTCTCAGTCACCATTTCCTGAACTTAGTGTTCAAACCACATCACTCACTCACCTTCAGGTGTAGTCTGAGGACCCTTGGGAGCTGTTCTCTCCCCAACTCCCATCTCCAACCTCTTTTAAGGCCCCTAGGTCACTATGTCAATGTCATACCAGTTTTCCTGGCTGTCCCTGACATCAGGTGGTGGACTCTTCTTGGAAGTGCTCTGCTCTGTTCCCCCTCCCTTCCAGGTGTCACACACCAAAAACCTCATCTGATGTGTTCCCAAGAAGTGCAGTAAATCTAACACCAATGGACCATTTCCCTGGCGTCTTCATTCCTTTTCACCGATAGTCCTCCTGCTACCCTCAGTAGATTATTATTATTTATTATTTATCAGCCACGACACTGTACTGTGCTTCCTACAAGATATTAAAGGAGACACAACCCCTGCACTGAGTTTACAGCCAGAACAGCAGGGCTGTGGAACCCAGCATCACAGTACAGAGGGAGAGAAGCACTTGCTGACAAAGTCCCCTTCGCTGGCAGATTTTGTGTGTGTGTGTGTGTGTGTGTGTGTGTGTGTTGGGAAGGGGTAAGACAAAGCCTCTAGGCCAGTCCTCCCAGATCACCAGGGATCCATCTCCTGCGTCACCCCCTCAATTTTTAGCCAGGCCCCCAGGCCTCAGAATGGTTTTCTTGGGGAGTGGAGGGAGTGTGGTGGATGAAGATGGAGCCCATGGGCCTTTCCTCTGAAACTGGAAACCTGGAGAGGGAATAAGAAACAGATCTGCAGTCTTCTGAGAGGGAAAACTGGTGAGGAAAGGAAAGGTTCTGGAGAGAGGGGAAAACTCAGGTTGAGTCGGCCACAGGCCTCCAGCCAAACTTTCCTATGATTGACTTTTGGGTCTGTGTGGGCAGCAGACTACTCGAAGTCAGTGTAGACCTGAGAGAGAGCTATCTGGGCGCAGCACGGTGGGCACAAAGGCCAGGGTAACCTGAGCGACCCCAGAAGGCTCGTGTGGATCGGAAAGTCGGAGGAGTCGGGGCACATGGAGGTGGACAGGACTGGCTCGGCTCGCCGTGGTCATTCCGAGCACTGGACAGCCCGTGCTCTTTCCCGGGGCTGAAGTGTCACGGGAAGGAAGGAAGCTCAAAGACGCTTGGACTTTTCTTTCTCAAACTTTTCTGCCAGTTTCCTCAGGTGTTGAGAGTAGATCGGAAGCTCGCCTCGGTTCGGGTCCTCCAACCCTGGGCCCAGGGGACCCGGAGGCCAGAGCCCTGCAGCCGGGCCACGCGCCGCGCGTCTGCCGGGCGCGGCGGCGGAGAGCCGGGAGCCACCGCAAGGGGCGGAGGCGACGGACGGACGGACGGACGGACGGACGGATGGACACACCCGCCGGCACTCCGCCCGCGGCCCCGCGCGCGGCGGCCGGGATCCCTGGGGCCCCGATGCCGCGCGAGGTGCGGGGCTGGGGGCGCCCCGCCTCCCCTCCCCTCCGCCCCCGCCCACTCGGGCGCCCGCGATTGGCTCCGCCCGCCCCTGGCTGCGCGCCCAAGCCCGCCTCCCTCGCAGCTAAAGCAGACGGTACCCGGAGCGGAGCGAGCCAGAAGGGAGCATGGTCCCCGCGCCGCGGCCGCGCCAACCCCCGCGCCGCCGCCGCCGCCGTCCCCGCCACCGCGGATCCAGCCGCAGCTCCGGCCCCGGCCCCGGCGAGCGCCGAGCCTGAGCCCGGTCCCCGCCCGGAGCCCGAGCCCCGAGCACGGAGCCGGCCCCGGCCCCGCGGCCGCCGCGGCTGCGGGGAGAGGGCGGGGGCGATGCTGCCGGAGCCGCGGCCGCCGCCGCCACCGCCTCGGTGAGAGCCGCGCCGCGCCGCGCCGCACCGCGCAGAGCCGCCCAAGCTGACGGGCAGGACGGACTTCCCTCTCCCGGGCATCCTCCCTGGGCTGCCGGGAGGCGGCGGCGGCCGAGGACGAGGAAAAGCCAGAGGAGGCGGAGAGCAGGAAGGCGACGAGGTGGACCTGGATCCGTTCCTCCGGGCCAGGACGCGAGCGGCCCCAGCTACCGCCACCCGCCGGCGCCGTCCCCTGTCCGCCAGCCCTCCGGCGCCCACCCGCGACCCTGGGCTCTCCACGCGTCGGGCCGGGGCCGGAGTGGCGCGGCCGCAGGTAAGAGCCGGCTCCACCGTGGCTCTTGAGGACGCGGCGCGGGGCCCCGGGCTCCCGGGGGCTGCTCGGGCCGGGTCCGACTTGGGAGCGGGGCCCCGGAATCCGGGATGCCGGGCTGGGCTCTGGCCACGGCGGCGGTTATAGCCTCCCGCGTCTGGACTCGCGAGCCTGCAGGAGCCCTTGCGCCTGCGCTGCTCCAGGGATCTGGGGAAAAAAAAAACCGGGGGAAAACTTCCTGCCCCCGGGTGTGCACGCGGGGGGCTGCCGGGGGGTGGGGGCACGGTGGCAGCTGTCCGAGGTGCGGAGAGCGAATGCGACTCCCGAGCCGGGCAGCCCCGGGCTGGGCCTGGCAGTGCGCGCCCCTCTCCTGGCCACCTCCCCCTGCGCGGCCCAGGGCCCCGGCGGGGCTGGGGACCCGTGGCACCGGAGGGCTGGTCCCTGGGGCGGCCGTGCGTCCGGCCCTTTGGGGTGGTACGCGTCTCTGTGCCACGGGAAGCCAGGAGAGGGGTTCTGTCCCCTCGCGTCCCCAGACCTAGCATTTGGGGGACCGGGTTGCTTCAGCGGATCCCAAGTAACTTTCGAGGTAGAAGAGATTGAAAACCTGGATGGAACCCACGCAGACCTGGTACACTGTGTCCCCCCTCCCTCCTTCCCTTGGCATCTTGTGGGTACCAGTGCGGGAGGGGGACCAGGAAAAGAGAGCTTTGGGGATAAGAGGTGATGGCAGGTGGGGAGGGGTTGTTTATGTGTGGGATAGTGGACCCGGACACGCGTAACGTGGGAGCGTGGACGCGCGCCCCAAGTGCCCAGGGCCCACGTCCCCATCTCAGCGCCGGGAGCCGGCCGAGAGCGCGAAGGTTATCTGTGGTCGCGCGCGGGTGCCCGCGCCGGCCGGGCAGCGTCGGCCCAGGCCCCAGGGGAGAGGCGTGCTCGCCCGGCCCGGAGCGCCCGGCGGGCGGAATCCGCTAGGTCCGTGGCGGCTCCGGGCCAGGTCGGGCGGATGTCGCCGGGGACCGGTGGAGACGCACTGCCTGCCGGCGGCCAGCGTTCTCGGCGGAGGGTGGTGGCTGCGAAGCGCGGGTCTCGGAAGCCTGGGTCCGTCTGCTCCGAAGCCAGTGGTTGTCCCTGGGCTCCGGAACCGAACGGCAGAAGCGGTCAGTTGACAGATCCTCCCGCGGGTCCCCAGAGATGATGATGGGCGAGGAGCCGCGGTCGCTGCGCCCCGCCGCCCCGCGGGGGTCTCCTCTCCCTGCGGTGCGTGGCGCGGGGGACGCGGCTATTATTTATGTAGCGTTAGGCAAGACCGTCACCTCGTCCAGTCCCTCGGCGACGACGAGCTGCCGCTGCGGGTGAAACTTCACTGGCAGCTCTGGGACCTTCGGGCTCCTGGGTTGCAGGCTCATCTCCCCGCCAGCCAGCGAGCTAGGTTGGGATTGGGACTCTGCTCGCTGTGACTGAGCTGTCCTGGTTACAGCTGTATTTACCCTAATTTCGATCTCTTTAAAGTCATTTGTCTAGTCACTACACAGTTTCTTCCTTTGGAATGTGGTCTTATGGCTAACTCAGCCTGGGGAGGGCAAAATTTGAGAAATGCTTTTCGTTTAGGATGAAAGATGGCAGAGTTAATTAGCCCACCTCATTCCTGACTTTTTTATTTAAATTAAGGAGGGTTTGTAAAGCTAAGTTTTAATTATTTTTCACTTGGGGGCTGAACATTTGTATAGGTGTTTCATTCTGACACAGAATCAAAGTGCTGTAAGTGCAGGTAGATACGATATGGGCTGGTTTTGATGTCTGTATTTCATTAGTCACAGTCTAGGTGTTCATACAGGTCTAAAGCTCTGTTCTGGCCACCGGTGACTGCAGTCTTGGTCCCATACATTGTTCCAGAGTGCATTTGAGTCATCACCTTACTACAAGTCAGGGAATTAGTAGCATATGTGCCCTTGAACCCTGTATGAATTTGATGGCATTTTAGTTGGTTTATGAGTTGATGCATTTAACCAATTTTAATAACTTTTCTGCACAAGCATCTTATTTGTTCATGATTAAGAAGAACATTTTCTTTGGTTCAATCCCTCCATTTCTAGTGCGGTTATGGTAATTTATAGGTCTCCAACTTTCATTTGCAAGCAACAATCCAAAGGAAATACCTAGAGTTTTACTGAAATAAAATATCCTATGGTAGCCATGGTAACAAATAGATTAAGGGTTATTGGTTTCATCTGTACGTGATGGGGGTTGGGGACCCAGTGTTGTCTCTCTCTAGTTCTGTTTCTAATGAGCGGTGGTACTACTGCAAGTCCTCAGTATGGGAAATCAGCCAGCCTAGAATTCAGTTTTGTGAGAGACTATAGGAAAGCCCAAGAAAATGACTTCTGCTCACTGCAGCTCCTCAGATCCAGAAAGCAGATGAACAAAACCTTTTTGTTGTTGTTGTTGTTTTAAACCAGATGAGGTTAGAAGATATATTTATGTATAAGCTATTATTAAGGGAGCCATTCAATCCAGCCCCTGTTTTCTAGGAATGAACATGTTAGAAGTGTGGCTGTTGGTGTAGCTAGAGTGTCACAGTTGTTATCAACACCTGTCAGTCTAAGTGAGGCATATCATTAGTCTATTCAAATCTTGCCTGTTTCAATATTCATGCATTTCCATGGTGATCCATTCCATTTTTGTTTACTTAGTCAACCTTATAAATCTTTGGCATCACTTTCAGCTGTACCATCCTCTTTTCTTCATCCATTTATCAGTGGATTTGGCTGTAGAACCTTCAGTTTAAAGCATTTCACTCTTCCCCTACTAGTTTCCAAAAGTTTACCCAATTCCCAGCAACACACACACATAAAGAAGTTAATTTTTTCTGATACATTCAAAAAACTCCATCGATGTTAATGTAATTTTTTAGCATCTCGCTTATTATGTATTTGTGTGTAGGTTATTATTTTTCCACCCCACAGGCTTACTGTATAACCTCACTTTTGGCCGTAAGATGTCAATTCTATCTAGCAGAATTGACTAAAATTATCCCTCACCCCCATTGTAATGTAGCAATTTTTTTGTCTTCAGTTATACCTGGCTTGGAGAAACTTCAAGGATATGTATTAGAGCAGGCCTGTCCTTCCAGGATCTTTTCTCTTCCTGTAATTTCCAGAGCTAGAAGGTTTCGGAGCATCAGAGGATTTTTTTCCAAATATAATAATATACATTTGGTCCCAGCACAGTTTCTCTAGGATCATAGTAACATTGTAAATCCTCGGAAAAGGCAGTTTTACTTTTTTGCAAGTGATGATTTTGCTCATCCGCTTTCAACTTTGCTTTCTAATGATGCAATCCCATGCTAATCACAGCCCTGTATATTTCAGAAATATCAAGGCAAGCATTAGCACGCAACTGACTTATTAGGATCAGGCAAAGTAATTGGAACACTTAAGTTCAAAGTCAGAAGGAGAAATGGAATTATAGCCAACCTTGTGATTCTATAATCAGTCAACTAAGCGCCTACTTGGGGGTAGGAGGAGAAAGAAACATCATGAATAAGAAATCCAGCCCTTAGCTCCCGTGGATGAAGCTTAAACCAAGCAGTTACCATGTAAGACAATTGGGGATTAAGAAATCTTTGTGAACAGATATGTTGTCCAGCCTTTTCTAGTAGCTTTCACTGTGCTGGACATAGCTCCTTGACACAAATGTTTAGAAACTGGGAGAATATTTTTACTTCACGCAAAAGAATAGTTATTTGTTATTGCTGAAAAGAAAATTTAGGGTCATCTCCTGCCTTGTATAATTAAATAATTGTGAAACAGCATTCCTGAAATCTACTTTACTTCCAGTAAATTTTACCACAGAAAATACGGTTTTTATATTTTTGGTTAAAAAGGAACAGTATATCAGAATTCTATACTTCTACCTGGGATCAAAATAAATACAGAGATTACAGTCATTCTGAAATCATGCTCTGTACATCTTCCTATAACAGCTATGCCCTTGTTCTCCCCAAGTTGGAGGTTAGAGAGAGAGCCAGTACTGTCTTCAAGGAAACCGTCTGAAAATTGGGGAATTTGAAGCTTCAATTTAGGACAAGGCAAGTTGATCAATGGAAGCATCAGTTTGAGTTCTTGGTGAAATTAACTTCCTTGTTTGGGGGCATTTCCACCTTTAGGGTGGGAAGGGGGAGAACTGTCATTTCCTACAAGACAAAGTAGCTTCATGAAATTCAAGCTCAGTCCTGCAGTGCAGAAAATGAGTCAGACGTTGAAGCAAGAACCAGGGAGCCTGGGTGAGCTAGGATCCGGTTCAGGCCCAAAGGACAGCTCCCCAGATATGCAAAGGCTATCCTGGCTCTACAGGTGTCCATTTCGATCATTTATTTTATGGAGTTTTAAAAAGTTTAAATTACTGACCAATTGGAGATGAGCATACACACAAAGGTTTATTCATTTAGTCTCCTACTGTTTTTTAAAAAAATTGAAGTTCAAAATAATAATTGAGAATTTCCCATTTTTTTTTTTTTACCATTTTTATGTGTGTAGCTGGGCAGTGGATCTGCAGGAATTTTTCATCTGGTAACACTGAAATGCTGTGTTCCTTATCAGCTCCCGTACTCTCCTCTGCCTGACAGCTATTATTCGATTTTCTGTTTCCAGAATTTTGATACCCCATGTAAGTGAAATTAGACAGTATTTATCTTTTTGTGATTGGTTTATTTCATTTAGCATCACGCATTGAGGTTTTCATCCATGCTGTCTCACATGACAGGATTTCATTCTTTTTGAAGACCAAATAATATTCTATTGTTTATTCGTTCATCTGTTGGTGGACATTTGGGCCATTTCCACCTTTTAGCTACAGTGAGTGATGATGGTAAGAACCTGAATGTCCAGAGGTCCCTTTGAGACTCTGCTTTCAGTTCTTTGGGGATATTTACACAGAAGTAGGGTCCCTGCATTCAGCCACTTTTAACAGCTAAAGAATGCAGGGCTTCTGTTTCAAGAGACTTGGTAGGAATGCAGTCAAACGGAATAATGTCAAATAACAAATGCAGTAGGTGTTACTGACATTTATTCTTCCTTTTCAGTGTGTGCATTCCCTTGCAAGTTTCTCCAGTCTCTTAGGCTCTGCTTTGGGGCTAAGATGAATTCAATGACAAGAGAGTGGGTGACATCGAGGCCCAGTCTCCATGCAGCCCTGAGAAGACGCTTCCTCTCACAAGGCCTCCATTTTAGAAAAATGTAAAGAAGAGTAGCAGCTGTCTAGGTTAGAAGAGGGAACCCCAGTAAAACTCACAGAGAAGGGCCCCGCAGAATGCTAGTGCAGAGGAGGCAAGAGAGACCCTGCAGTGCTCAGAAATCATAAACCCTGGATCCACTCATCCTGAATCATAAGTGTCTTAAAGGTATCCCAGGGTGTGTGTACTGTCGCCTACTTTTTCTGGGAAGTGTAAGATGCTTCGCATCACAGTTCTAACATTTAGAAACATACTTCATTGATTTGATGCATGAACTTTTAAGTCCATTTTTAGTATCATAATTTGAATTGTCATGCATTTCAGAGGTCAGCTAATCCACCTATTATTCAATCACCAAACTTTTCTCAAGCCCCAATAATATAATAATAATAGCTTCCAGTTATGGCTGCCCCCTCTATTTTAGTACTTTGCATATATTATCTCTAATCCTCATATCAACACTACGAGGTAGGGATTATGCACATTTTGTCAATGGACGTGAAGCTCAGAGGTAATCAACTGGCCCAGTGCCATAGATCTAGCCGCAGCTGGGCTTGAACACAGATCTGTCAGCTCCCTATCTGTCATTTCCGTGTGTGTGTGTGTGTGTGTGTGTGTGTGTGTGTGTGTGTGTGTGTGCCTCAATCTCCCAAGCGTGGGGTTATAGGCATGTGCCACTGTACCCTGTTTATGTAGTGCTGGGAATCAAACCCAAGGTTTTCTGCATATTGGATAAGTACCGAACCAACTAAGCTACATCCCCATGCTGTATAGATGTGTTTCAGCTACTCCAACGTGAGTCTCTGCATCTGTACCAGTTCATACTGGTACATGCTAGGTAGGTATTTCGTTGTCCATGCTAATGAACATTTTGTGCAAAATAACTACACTAGCATGAATGGGAGCTTGATAATTTTAACCAGGTCTGACCAGCATTCACTGTTGGACTTACTGTTTGGATTGGTCCACCTGCTTTCATGGAAAACGGTTGGGAAAAACTTTTAGATGCTTGAGTGTCACCTGCCTCCATATTGAGCCAGCATAGTAAAGAAATAGCAAAGCAAAGTAAAAACAAAACAGGGTCAAGGAGGGCTGGAGGACAAGCTCAGCGGTGAAGGCCCTTGCCTGCAGAGCCTAATGACGCAGGTTCTGTTCTCCAGCACAATGTAAAGCTGCTGCACAAAGTGGCACATGCATCTGGAGTTCAATTTGCAGTGACCAGAGGCCCTAGTGCATCCAGTCTCTCTCCCCCTTCTCTCTTTCTCTCTATGCTTGCAAATATATATATATATATGTATATATATATATATATTTAAATAAAGGGTCAAGGATACACTTAGACCTACTAAAGTCTCATTTGGCAAAATCAGTCACAGTGAATGGCATAAAATGCTTCATAGTAAAGGTTTGCCTGATAATATTTCCAGCCAGAGAAGGTATCCTGTGATAAACATTAAAGCCTACTTTTGGAATTTTCTTTCCACTCAATGGCTGTGTAGTTGCTTGCTCAGGTTTTGCCATTGTGTGGAATTTTCGACATTATATTTGCACCTATATCTATTAAATATGCTTGTTGATGAATTCTAACTAATCTAAATGGAATCTTTTAGGATTTATGACTTGAGACTTTGAAGACTAATTTTCTCCTGGAGCAGCATCATTCTAGTGATAACTTGGATCTATTTGGTCTGTCTTTCATAGCTTGCAAGGTGTCTTTCCCTGTGTGGGTTTTTTTAATTTCAAAAACAGCATTGTTTTAAAGGAAAATAAAAACACCTACAAATCACAGAGACAGCTATTTCCAAAATCTTCTCTCCTGTTTTTACTGCTTACATTCTGGGCATCTATTCATCGGCACTACCTCCTCTTTCTGCCTTCTGCAGCTCGTTTATGCTGCTTCTGTGTGAGAAGTGAAATCAAATTGGAGGCTCTCTTTTTCTCTAAGGTACCCAGTTTGAGGCGTGGGACAGTAAGAGAGGAGCATACAGAAGGATTCTGTAGATGTTTTTGACAAGCAAATGCTAGTAGCACAATTGGGCCACATTAAAGACTTACAGCTGCCAGAACATTGCTTCTTCTTATGGTCATTCAAGAACATTAGCAAGTGCTGAGAAACAATGAGATTCGGATTTTCGAAGAGTGAAAACATCGTACTTTTCTCTTTTTCCTTCCTCTTAACTCTTCTGGCTATAGGAGATTGATTGGGATCTCAGCTGTGCTTGCGCTGGGCCTCCCAAGGAATCTTAAGGGTACTCACTCGCTTCTGGAGGAATGGAGATGCTTCGTGTACCTGCTTGCCAAGAGGCACGATGGGAAGAGCAGTCCTTTCCCCGTGGTATCTCATCCCGTCGCCCTCCTGTCATTCCCACTTTGTGGATGAGTTAGAGAGACAGAACATGCACTGAGGTCAGATCAACAATTATGGGTGATGGGTGAGGGATGTATAAGCCTGTCACTCAGACACCTGCCTGTCTGGGGAGAAGGGAGAAGGCCAGAATGGCCTGTTATAAGGAATATAAATTGCATATTATATAACAGAATAATCTCACGTTTAATCATGCTGCTTGCTAATATCTGCAGGTGACATAGTAAGTTGAGGTCCAGCTAATTTTCTTTCCAAGTGTGAAGTCAATTCAAAGACGCAGAGACCTACCACTATGATTTCAAGTATCTTTACACATAAACTTATTACTATGACCTTTGTAAGCCGAGCAAGTTTGATTCTGGGTTTACCTCCAAGGCTTCATTCAGGCTAACTGATGTCTTTTCTGAGTTCAGAGGCACAGGTGCGCTCACTCAGATGGATGAGGATTAATGGGTTCCTATATGTAAAGTGCTTATAACAGGGCCAGCTTATGTGAAAACATGGGAACAAGTGGTTATTTCCGGATTCATCACTGGGATCATGGACCTGAGGGCAAGAATTGTCTTTCGTCTTTAGACTTGGGCCTGGCACATGTTGTGTTTGGCTGCTCTGGAGAGTGTCCAGTCGACATTGGAAGCCCATGAAAAATGAGTTGTTCTGTCCAAAAATTTCTTGGGAAATTCTGAGAAAGGGTCAATGGTGAAGAGAGCCTGGATGCCGTCTGGCCCTGTCTTAGGAGCTCACCACCTGCTATCCTTGCCTGGTCTCTCCAAGCCAGTGTAGAGGTGGAGGAAATGGGGCGGTTCCAGCCAGGAAATTGGGAGGGGGCAGTTAGAAACTAGGGGTGTATTTAACAGTACCTCCTCTCACTGAATGGGGCAGAGACCAAATTGAACAGTGGGAATCTCACATAGTGAATTACCAAGAGAATTGCCTATGATGGTCTACCCATGCATAGTAAGACCACATTTCAGCCTGGCTTTGTTTCTTTATTCTTGCAATGAATGGGTTTTGTGAAATCTAGGTCCTTGCATACGCTAGGCAAACATGCTACCACTGAGCTGCATTCCCAATCCCATGTTTCAGTTCCTGACATACTGGAAATAAAATAACCAAACCCCTGGTCCTTCATCTCAGGAGTGGAGAGCCACATGGACACCGAGGTGGAGTTGCCCTGTCAGAGCATGGACAGATTTGAGAACACTTGGCGTTTAGAATCCCTCTTCCGTGAAGCTGGTTTGCCACCATTGGGGTAACAGGTGGACTGGCTTCTGCCTAGTCCACTGCTGCTCAATTTAGCAGGGGCAGCTGTTTGGTGTCTCCTGCCCAGAACACAATTGCCATTTTTGGTGGCTTTAAAGAGGAGTTCGTGCTTCCTCATGTGTCTCCCTGAAGCTGAGGGAGAGCCTGAGAGTCTTGGCTCAGGTAACTGTACTCACCTACTTCCATCATGAGGCCATGTTTCTTACCGTGAAGTACCACCCTGCTTTGACCTCTTGTAGCAAATGGCTGGGTATTTTGCCATTGAATAACTTATTTAAGATGAGCGAGACTCAAGGGCCATGGATTTGGGTGTGCAAGAGCCCTGCGGGAAGTTCAGCGGCTGCACGCAGCAGCGTGGCTGGTGGGGCCTTCTGGTGAAGAGCTTTCTGTGAGCAGAATGCTGTAATCTATTTGGTTCATGCTGTTCCAACCAGCTTTAATCATCAAAACTGGAATAATATTCCAGCTGTGAAAGGAACACAGTTCCTTGCTGAAGCCCCAATGTGCCACAGGGGCACGCCAGAGCTTCTCAATCCACAGGTCCGCGTAACGTCGAAAAGGGACATGGGTATTACTTCACATGGTGTGTGGCAGCTGCCTTTTTTCACAGTGAAATGGCACAAAGATTTAACATTTCCTCTCTCTTCCTTCCCAGAGGAGAAAAATAATATTCCTGGAAACCAATTCGAGAAGTCAGATTTTTGCTCTCTCTACAGTCTCCATCTCTCTTGTGACATTTCCTCACCAGCCCCAGGTGTCTGACCAGGTCAGATGGTACAGTGGACAGAGCTCTCTGGTGAGAGAGGATATGGTTGGGATCCCAGAAGGCACCAGAGACTGGGACACACAGGGAAAGTAGCCAGCAGAGCTGTGACACAAAAAGCAGCTGATATGGAGGAAGACACCCCAGGCCCACACCAGCTACAGGCTGTGTGCTGGAGCCAGGACCCTAACCCTGGGTCCTAGAGGCGGGTATGATGAGTACCGCGGCTCCGCAGCTGCTCCCCAAACACTCCCTTGCATCCCTGATGGACAAGATCATTCCAGGACCTTGGCCCTGCTCCAGTTCTCACCTAGGAATTAAAAATTCCACTCAATCCAGCAGAAACCACAAAACACTGAGTTTTAGAGTCCTAGGGGAGGCTTCAGGGGTAGGTGGCTATTCACTGAACTGTGATGTTGCAGTTCAAGGGGTTGTCACTGTTTCTATTTCTGATTTGCTTCCCAGAATGTCTGGTCTCCAAAAGTACTTTGGATATCTAGAAAAGACATGGGGGCCACTCTGATCTCCTTGGTCTTAGGACAAGGGAGAAGCACGTAACCATCAGATGCTTACTCTTGTGCTGGGTGTGAACTGTTGACCCCTGCGAGAAGGAGGAATAGGAACAGAAAATTGCCGTTTACTGACTGAGCATATGACAAGAGACAGGACTGGGTTCTCAGGCCTTCACAATTACAATGAAAACTTTCAACTCAGTAACAACCTAATTAAAAAATGGACTAAGGATTCAAGTAGACACATATCCAAAGATATGCCAGTGGCCACTAAACACACGAAAAGGTGTTCAGCATCACAACTGATTAGGGAAATGTGAGTCAAAACCACAGTGAGGTATCGCTGTGTACATATTAGGCTGGCTACTGTCTAACAAGCGAAACCAAAATAACAAGCGTTGGAAAGGATGTGGGAAATTGCAGCCTATGTTGCTGCTGGTGTAAATGCAAAATGCCGCAACCACTGTGGGAAATATTAGGATGGTTCCTTGAAAAATCCAACCTAGAGTTACCATGGGATCCAGCAGTTCCACTCTGAGCATGCGCCACGGAGAAGCAAGAGCTGGGCCAGGCGATAACGCAGTGGATAAAGCACTTGTCAGGAAAGCACAAATACCTGAGTTCAGATCCCCAGAACCCACATGAAGCCAGATGTATAGCATGAGTGTTTATAAAACCAGCATGCCCAGAGCAAGAAGGGAGGTGGAAGATATGATCCGACACTTGAAATTGTCCTCTGACCCCCCTCTCTTACACACACACACACACACACACACACACACACACACACACACTCACTCACTCACTCACAGAAAGAGAAACAGAATGGTGGTAGCCAAGGACAATGAGGAGGGAGCTAATGAGTACAGATTCGGTTTGGAAGGATGGAAAGTTCTAGAGATGGATGGTGATGATGGTTACCTGACAATGTAATTTTACTTGGTGCCACACACTGTCCATTCTTAATTGGCTAAGATGTTAATTTTATAGTCTGTGCATTTTCTCATGATAAACACCAGTAGACTTGCAAACATATTCCCAACTGATTATTTTATTACATTCTTTTCAAAATTCACATGGGAATAAAAAAATTCAACAGTTTGTCATTTTATAGGACAGTTGCTGTATACCTTACTCTGCTGGGTATTTACTTATTTCGTAATAGTTGAGGTATCTGTGGATTCAAAATAAGACATTCACATCTCTCTAGAAAATTCCCTTGTGCTCCTTTCCAGTCAGTCCCCCCTCTTGGCCCAACCCCTTTCTTGCTGACTTACTGGACTGGCAGAACACCCAGAGGAAAAAGGCTTCGTGTTGATTTTCACTAGAAGGACAGACACCACAGACCAGACCTGTGTTGCTGCTGCATAGAAGGTTTCTTGCAGGAAGCTGAATCACTTTCGGGAGGCTACTTGGTGGCGGCTCTGGGACAAGGAGCTGGAAGATGGCCTTCTGGGTTGACATCCTTGAAGTGCAGTAGCTACTGCTCTGTATCCCCAGCTCAGGCCGTCACCTGCTGTCACCAGCCTTCAGTCTGCCTGACATGGTCTTTAACCACATCGGTGCCTTCAGGAGCAAAGAGCTCGGCTCAGCAAGCCAGGCCTTGACATGCTTTGCTCACCCACCCTGGACACAGGGGACCTGGGATGGAGGATAATGCCTGCTTTATAAGAGACTTGTCTCCCTGGATGGCAGGAGAGGCAGGAAGGTGACGACTGAGCATCTGACTACATTCTGCTTCCAAGGAGTCTCTAGCTAGCTGAGGTCAGCTTCGGCTCCCTTTCTCCTCTTCCTTTTCTAGAAGTTGCTTGGCTTTTTCGGGTCATCTTCCTAAGGAGCAGTTCCGGCTGTGGGGACTCTGCAACAGATTCCTGATGTTCCTGCCTCTTGGCTGTGTGGAAGTCCCTCCCCAGCAGGCCCGACCATGTGCTCATGGGGGAAAGGGTTGTCTCACCTTTTGTTCACTGTTTGTTGGTATTTCAGTTTTGATTTTCTTCTAAAGAGCTAGACCAATGCTGGGCACTTTACAGTTTGGACAGGTGTGACACGGAGAAGGTGATGCGAAGGTTATGGCCTGTCTAAGGCAGGCCAGGCAGAAGCAAGCCAGAACCTGGTCCCCACAAACAGCGCACAGAAGAGCATTGGGGGATGGCTTCAGGCTGTCCTGGGTGGAAAAGTACAGACCCCACAGGACTTTCTCTCTGACTGTGGGTTAGCTGTCCTCACATGCAAATAGGGATGATTTCCTAAACGCCTGGCTCGATAAGGGATCCCTTCAGCAGGGCGTGAAATGACTGTTCCTGTGATTCTGAGCCAGGAGAGATAAACATGTCTCCATTTTCCCACACGAAACCTGGAGTTGCTAAGTCCTTGGGGTCCCTGCTTTGACTCCCACCCCTCTCCTACCCCCTGAGTTCATGTCTTCAAGTCTCCCGTGTAGCCCAGCAGTGTGCTGATCTTCCCAGCCACGAAACACACAGCCTGCTTGACTCGGGGAGAATTTATTAATGGATGGGCATTGGGCATGGGGTGGGGTTGGCTTGAAAAGATGGTCTATAAATTGTTCTGTAGGAAAAATTATAAAGTACTTGTCTGAAGATAGAGCACGAATTTCTAAAGTGACCTTACCATGTGTTTGGTTGTTTCAGCTAATAGTTCTTAGTTATGAAAGAAGCTTGGTTAACTATAAGAAATCAGAAGCATAATTGTCTGTATATGATGATATCAGGCACCTGAGACCAACACGCATAGACAAAAAGCTAATGGTACAATGTAATAGTGACATTGACCATCTTTTTACTTTAAAATTTTCAAGGTTTTAAAATAATCACTGGTTTTTTTTTTTTTTTTGGTATGGAGAAAAACAAAACTTAACCCAGTAATGTAAGCTAAGTATAATAGTAAAGTATATTTTGCCACTTCCTGCCCCTGCCGCACAATAAACAATGGGTGTTTGTGTGCAAGACCACATATTAATGAAGACAGAAAAATGCCTGGCCACAATGTAGAAAACAATTATAAACAGCTGCTTTTTAAGGGAGGAAAGGAACAAAATAGTTTCCTATAATCCCCTATAAAACTATCCCTCACAATGAATCTCAGACTCGTTGAAAAATTAATTCTGCCAGGATTCTTTTCCATCTTGGGGCCAGACTTGTGGGCTGTGTTAAAGGTAGGCATCACACAGGCATCAGACCTTGGGAGCTTACTTCCTGGAACACTGTGACTGCTTCTCAAATAACTGTGCCCCCAAGTGGTCACATGGACCTGAAAAATAAAATCCAGCAGAAAGGTTGCAATTAGCCAGGTCCTGGGCTGCAGAGTTTGAAATTTAATAATCATGATGAAAATAATTTTACATTAAAAAAGAAAAGAAGAAAGGGGAGGAAGAAATTGAATGTCTGTGTGTGTGTGTGTCAGAGAGAGAGAGAGAGAGAGAGAGAGAGAGAGAGAGAGAGAGAGAGAGAGGAAGAATTTCTCAATGTTTGCCTTCCTGTGGCCCCTTCCAGAAAGGGTGTGTGTGTGTGTGTGTGTGTGTGTGTGTGTGTGTGTGTTCCCATGTGCAGGGGCCTGGCCAGAAGAGCGGCAGCTCTGTGTGGTCAAAGCCCTCCCACGAATCAGGAGACCGCATCCTCATTCGCAGGAACATCCTGGTGCTTTTACGGCCTGCTTCTCTGCAGCAACAGCTCCATGATCGTCTTCTTGGCAGTCGGCCAGAGGCTGTGAGCGCACAGAGAATTGTGTTTTAATAGAAGGCTTTACCTCTGATACAGATTTAAAATGAGGAAGAAACTTTCTGTTCCTCAGCCAGAGCAAAATGCATTTTGCTTCTTGTGAAATGCAGGTGATTACAAGCTCATCTTACATAATTCTATTATTTTCCCTTGCTGCCTGTCAGTCTCAGGTGATGGGTTCCTGGGAGCAGAAAGATGGGGGCGGGGTCAGCCAGTCATTATCAAATTGCGCAGAAGTTTAGAAAAGAGAACAATTATCATTTGAGGTGCTGCTGAACCGAGGACCATTTAACAGCTTCTTGAAAACCTTTAACAAGAGGCTGCTATTTGAGATATTCAAAAACATTTCTTTAAATTGAATGAAGGAATTCTCCTGATGAACTACGTTTTCAGAAATCTGTGACACTGGAGGTGGTCCACTGTCACGCCCACAAGAGGGCATTTTCTCATCAACTTCTGTAAAAAAGATTTGTGTTTAAGGGAAGCCAAGAGGTCTGTGGTAAAGGTAGTGTTAATCAGAGGGAGGGAACAGAGAGCTGCTTGCAATTGAGTCGTATGTCTGCTTCCACTTAACATGTCCTGCCGTGTGAACCAGTGCTACCGGCCAGGGACTCTCTTCTCTGTGTTTATTCGCTCTTTTTAATGTCTTATTTCCACCGTGACCAGGCACTGAAAGAGTCCTTTACAAGAGCTGTTTCCAGACACAAGCTGCCACAGGCTTGCATGTCTGACCCCATCAGAGACTTCAGCACCACATTTGATTTTCTTACTCATTTATTTACTTATTTACTTATTTTGGTTTTTCAAGGTTGGGTCTCACTCTAGCCCAGGCTGACCTGGAATTCACTATGTAGTCTCAGGCTGGCCTCAGACTCACAGCGATCCTCCTACCTCTGCCTCCCAAGTGCTGGGATTAAAGGCATGTGTCACCACACATGGCCGATTTTCTAATATTTGAAGACTCTGGCTCATGACCACCAGTACAGTGAGCCTCCCGACTTCCAGCTTCAAGTTCCTTCTAATGTCTTCAGCAACCAACTCAGAATTGAGCCTGATGAAGCCTCATGGCATAGAACGTACTGTCACCATAGGGAGAATTAAGATTAAAAAGGAAAATAGATACCAGAGTATCCTTTACATAATTGTAAATGTTGTGAGGAAAATGATTTGGATAAGAAAACAATAACTATGTTGTATTGAATAGTCAGACATACTTCTCTAATGAGTAACACATACTCCATTATTGTTCTATCAAAATTATATTATTTGGATTACAAAGACAATAAATCCTTTAAACCTCATTTCTTCACACCTTTAATCCCACCACTGGGGAGGCAGTGGTGGGAGGATCACCATGAGTTCAAGGCCAGCCTGAGACTGCATAGTGAATTCCAGGTCAGCCTGGGCTAGAGCGAGACCCTACTAAAAAAAAAGCTGTATAAATAACCATGTGGTTTTTGTGTTTGAGCCGATTAATGTGGTGTATCACATTTATCGACTT
>PVHP010010617.1:0-47171 GCA_004024765.1 Zapus hudsonius | reverse complement strand
GAGGGAACCCGAGGGAAGCCGGCAGAGGCTGAGGAAAAGCCTCTGTCAGCCGGCAGGCTGAGGCTGCTCTGGCCGGGCTTGCCGGTTCGTGACAACTCACTGCCTCTGGCGAGCACGGTCCTCGATGGAAGCTTCCACTGGTGAGAATCGTGTGCTGGGAGGTATCTGCGGCTCAGAGCGTGACTGCAGCTTATGTCCATGACCTGGATCCCTGCTGAAAACCCTGACCCTTGTTACCTGAGGGACGTGGCGTGTCTGCTAGTCAGCCATCTTGAACCGGAACCCGGGATGCATTTTTAATGTCAGCACCTGAGAGATACTAACAGGAGGATCAGAAGTTCAAGATCATTCTCACTTCATAGAGAGTTTGAGGTCTGCCTGAATTCCATGAGACCTGGTTTTAGAAAGAGAGAGAGGGGGGAAGAAGGAAGGAAGGAAGGAAGAGAGGAAAGAGAAAGAAAGAAAGAAGGAAAAAGGAGAGACACTTGCAGTCACAGGTCATAGTGAACCCATTCCATTGATCTGATTTAGGATGGGAACCTAGGGGACAGGACAGGGAACAAGCTCCTCTAGGGTTTCCATGGCCCAGATGCTAGTAAGATCTCATGTACATTATTTAGCTACTTGTATTTTAGTTTCATCTGAAATTGGAGACAATAATGGCTCATAGCAACTGTAGGCTGACCAGACCAATTAATAGGAACTGATTATAATTTTTCACAAGGAAGCAGAAAATACACAATTTAATTTAGCTATATACTTTTCTCTATGTAGGGTGACCCCAAAGAAAACTGAATAACCGTCACAGATGTACTTCATATCTCAGGAAGCTGGAAGAGGCTTCGATAGACAATCTAGCCAGAATCAGCCTGTGATGCAGAAGGCACTTGTGTTATCTGGTGATTCCATTTTGAACAAGAGGCAGTCCATTCCTCAGACATGGTGGGTAGCCTGTCAGATTCTAAAGTTGAAAGTCAGGAAATACCTTCTTGTGACAAGTAAAAATTGAATGTATTCATTGTGCAAACAATCATGTTTTATCTGTATATGTTGTTGGTCCATGGAGCAATGGGTATTAGTCTCTAAAGATGTGGGAACTCAACATCATCAATCCCAGACAATGGCCACAGTACTTCAGGCCCAGACTGAATCCTTAACTTCATCCCTGATCCAGGCTTTTGCTGCTCTCAACTATAGGAGGTCTCGAGAACCTGAGGAAACCGCACATCCTAATAAAAATGTCCTAAAAATCTGCTTTGGATGTGGACAGAATGGCCATTTTAAAAGAGATTGCCCCAATAAAAAGCCCCCCCCACAGTGTGCAAAAAGGGATTTCATTGGCAGAGAGACTGTAGGTCCAAGTTTGATGTGGAAGGCAAGCCTTTAAACTAAGGCAGGGGCAACCTCTAGCCCCGTCATATCAAGGAGGACCCCAACATAAAACAAATAAAGACCCCCTTCAATCAAAGGTGCAAGCCCATTGGACCATTCCCCTTATACAGGGAGTTTAACCCAAAATGGACACTGTTATTCAGGGAAAATGGTTCCGTTGTCTAATAGATACTGGAGCTGACAGAACTGTTTTAAGAAAAGAAGAGGTCCTTTCACAATGATCTTTGACACCTGGGCCAAAAGTTAGGGGTGTAGGTGGTTATACCCCTTCCCAGGAATCTAGGGAATGGCTTCAGTGGCAGGATGCCAATGGCACTAAAAGAGAGGTTAAGCCTCTAATAGTGCCTGGGCTAACAGCCAATTTGTTGGGACAAGATATATTGGGGGATGCCTGTGCTTATATTACTACTGATAATAAAGCATTTTATGATGATCTCCTAGACCATGAGGAGGGAAATCAGCTTCCTCCCAAAGGCCCCAATGACCTCCATACATTCTCCAACTATAGAGGAGACCCTCCCAAGGTGCCCCGAGTGCACCCCCAATTCTAAAGGCCACTGCCCCCCAAGTTCTAGCCATTCAGTGGCTCCCTGGGCTGCCTGTATGGATGGAGTAATGGCCTTTGCCAGATAAAAATCTTGAGGCCCTTCAAGATAATGTCTCAGGACAGCTCCAGTCGGAGCATATCTGCCCCTCTACCAGCCCCTAGAACACATCTGTCTTTGTGATAAAAAAGGCCTCTGGGAAATGGAGGATGCTACAAGATCTAAGACAAATTAATTCTAGGATGTCCTTGGTAGGAACACCCCTAAGAGGCCTGCCCTGGATCCCCAACATTCCCTCTAGTACATAATGGTCATAGATATAAAAGACTGCTTTTTTTCCATTCCCTTGTACCCCAATGATTGTGCCAAGTTTGCTTTTTCTGTTCCCTCAAAAAATTTCCAGAGCCCTGATGCCCAATATGAATGTATGGCCAACAGCCCGGCTTTCTGCCAACGATATGTAGAAACTGTCCTATGGTTGGTGTGACAACTGCCCAAAATCATTCTTTATATATACATGGATGATATTATCTTGAGGGCCTCTACCCCAGGTGCCTCAGCCTTTCAAACCCTTGCCTGGAAGCCCCCCGTCCTGTTCCTCAATAGCCCCCTACTTGACAGGGCCAATGTATTCACCAATGGAGGAAAAAGGGGATCTGTGGTGATAGTCTACCCAAACAGGAGCAATAAGCTATGTTATCTTCTGTGATGGGTCAGGCTAATACAAAGAATTGTTAGCAGTTGTCATGGCCCTCTCACATGTGGCTGGGTATGTGAATTTATTTTCTGATAGCCTGTATGTAGTTAACCTTCTCCCCGGGCTAATAGGTTCCCACATCTGCTTGGATAATAATCCAATTACTCCCTTGATGATTCAGGCCAGGACCCTCCTGCAGGGAAGGGAACACCCCCTCTTTATTCAACACCTAAGAGGACACCAAAATCTACCAGGAGTTTTATCGCAAGGAAATGCACAGGCTGACAGCCTGGCCTCAGCCCATACCTTAACAGTGTCCCCTGATGGGCCACAAAGGCTTCATGATTTAATGCATATAAATTGGAAGGATTACAAAAAAGTTTCCCCCAAGTCCCCATCTAGGACCTTAAAAAAACTGTCCATACTTGTAAGTTCTGCCAGCCATTTCTACAGGTGCTGGCCCCACAATCACCTGGAGTAAATCCAAGAGGTCTTAAACCTAATTCCTTTTGGCAGACAGGTGTCACACACCATTCTCCCTTTGGCAAACTCAAATATATCTTTGTCTCCATTGACACATTTTCACAAGCATGCTGGGCAACTGCCCATACTGGAGAATGAACAAAACATGCAATGCTTTGCCACCCCAGGCCTCCCACATGTGATTAAAACGGATAATGGACCTTGCTTCATAAGAAACAATTTCAAGATTTTCTGTCACAATGGAGTATCAAACATACCATAGGAATCCCCTATGATCCCCAAGGTCAAGCCATTGTTGCGTGAAATAATCAACTTCTCAAGGCTCAACTACAAAAACAAAAGGGGGGAATAAAGGTCCGCCCCCATCTGTCGCTGGCTGCTGCATTGTCCACTATTAATATTTTAAATTTTCAAAAAGGACAAAATGAATCCAAATTCCAGAGATATTGGGGCCTCCAGGAGCAGCATCCTGAGGTAAGAGTCCGATGGAAGGACCCAACCACAGGACAATGGAAAGGACCTGAACTGCTGCTCACAGTTGGGAGAGGATTTGGCTGTGTCCTTCCTATTGGGGAACCCTGCCCCATCTGGGCACCTGCTAGAAATTTAAAATACAATCATAATGAGAATTTAGGGTAGTGCTGAGTACCACCCTCCCTCTTTTTTTCTTCCCAGAACATGCCGAACTGGTGGAAAATCCTTGGGATAGTTGGTGTGACCATCGTCACCATATGTGTCTTCATTATTACACTCCTCACACTCCACCTGTTAAAAGAGATCCAGCTGTACCATAATTCAACAGTCAAGGGCAATCATGCCCTCTACAAACCCACAGAAGCCCAACAGAAAGGACAAAAAAATGGTTCTGGTGCCTCCAAGCACAGCTTGAGTGACTCATTAAGGAAAGAAGGAGGGGAAATAAAAAAATACCCAAATGTAGGGGGAATCGCCATCAAGCGACCCCATCCAAAAGTATCCGGCTTAACCGCTTGGGGACAATCGCCACAAAGCAAGACCTTGTGCTTCTTTACGGGAAAAACATGTTGCCACTGCTCTTACTATCTGTTGCCTGGTACCTGGCTGCGGGATACAATGCTTACCAGCCACAAAATGTGACCTGGATGATTATAAACAAAGCAAAGGGAACGATGGTGAACAGCACCTCCAAATTTACTGTCCCCTATACCTGGTGGCCAGTCCTTCACTTTGACCTTTGTGATTTAGCTAAGGGGTCCTGGGATGTTGTTGACTGGGAGGGCCCTGGAAGGCCTGAATGTGGGGGCCCTTGAGGATGCAGGCTGCCTCCAGTGTCTTCTAGAGGTCCATGGTACAGCCATCTTTACAACCCACATGACTTAAAGCAGTACCATTTTATGTGTGCCAAGGGGGGGGCAAGGTACAGCAATGTGGTGGAGCAAATGACTATTTTTGTAAGGCATGGGGCTGTGAAACTATCAGACAAAACTGGTGGACTTCATCTAGTCCAAAGGACTTAATTTGTCTCTAGAATTATAAAGCCCCAAAAGAGCTCCAACCCACTATATTGAGATTGGTGGAGCTATACCTGCAACCCCATCAGTAGAGAGTTTACCACAGATGGAAAGCAAAAAAGGTCTCAGTGGCTCACTGGAAAAATGTGGGGTATTAGATTATATCAAAATGGGTATGATAAGGGCTTGCTTTTTACTATCCAAATGAGGATCACCTCAGGGTATCCCCCCCCATTGGGCCCAGTTCATCTGTCTTTCTCCCTCCTTTACCTGCCACTTTACCTGCTGCTTCCCCCACATCTGGCACCCGAACTCCACCTCCCCTGCCACTGCCTCTTTACCCATTGCTTCCCCCACTGACTATATTAAACTTCAAAATGCCAAGCCCAAGTTTGCCACCATGAGCCCTACATCGCAGACCCTCCTTGTGCCCTTTAACACTACTTTCTTTGCACTCAATGAGACTAACCCCAAACTTACCCAGGTCTGTTAGATATGTTACTCAACCACCCCTCCATACTATGATGTGTGCTGTGGCCGTCAATGCAAGTATCTCCTATACTAACCAGCCTGAAGACTGCTACTGGGGTGAATACCACGGCGGTGTCATTACCTTCTCATGGGTAACTGGAGTGGGCACATGTGTTCCTCTAACACACACCCCCTGGTGTTCATCTAGTATTTTACTCTCTAAGGTTGGCAACTTTATATCCCCCAGAAATGCTTTGTGGTGGGCCTGCTCCATGGGCCTAACACCCTGCCTACACCTTGATGTTTTTAACCAGTCCGCTGACTTTTGTATTGCAGTTACCATCATCCCCACTATGGAGATCATGGATGAAGAACATTTTTCCTTGCATTCCAATGGACATACAACCATGACCGCCGAGAAAGGCAAGAGGCCATTATGGCAGTTACCCTGGCCATTGCCCTGGGACTTGGAGCTGCTGGAGCAGGGATGGGCATTGCATCCATGCCAGAGTCTTGTCAAAAAATATACTCCCTCCAAGCAGCTGTTGACAGAGACTTGGGACAATTACAGTCTTCAATATCATACCTCAAAAACTCTGTAAAATCTTTATCTGAAGTGGTCCTCCAAAATAGAGGACAAGATAGGTTATTTCTTAAGGAAAAATGTTGTGTTTTTGCTGATCATACAGGAGTTATTGAGAACTCCCTTGAAAAGGTCAGACAGAGCTTAGACCAACGACGTAGGCTCAGAGAACAGGGTGAAACTCCCTTTCAATCTTGGTTCACACAGTCTCCGTGGCTAACAACTCTCATATCCACCCTATGGGGCTGCTGATTATTCTCTTCCTAGTGCTCACCATAGGTCCATGTCTAAATCAATAGGCTAGTTGTCTTTATTTGCAAACAGGTCAATGAGATACGCTCATGGCATTGAGGGTCCACTATGATTGTCTGCTCCAACGATAATCTTCTCTCAGGATATAAGGGGTCCACTTTGGAGGCTCGCTCCTTGCCAAGGGGTATGAGGGTTTCTGTATGGAGCTGATCTCCCCCGATATTACAGCAAGTATGAGGTGGTCCCAAGGTGTGTGGCCAAACTCTCCTGCATACAAACAAAAACGGGGTGATGTCAGGTCCTAGCCTAACTGTTCAACCTTAAGCTAAATTTTAGAACATAGTTGATAAGTTTTGTTTCTGCTTGCTGAGTTTCGTTTCACTAACAATAGCCCTGTTTCCTGAAAATGGTGTAACAAACTATCCTGCTGAATTGGCAGTAAAACAAGGCACCTTAAGGAAATGTACTCTGCTCTGCTGTATTCTGCTGATTGGCTTCCACCAAAAAGTTTTAATTTTATTGTTTGAAAGGAATATGTTGAACAATGCAGCTTTTGGTTATAAAAGGGCTTTGGACACCCAAAGTAAAGTGAGATTTGCTTGACATTTCTCCTGGTGGCGTGTGATTTGTCCAACCACCACCTCACCTCTCCCCAATCAAGCCCTTTTTCCTGCTGGCCGGAGGGCCAGGGGTCTGCAACCCCAACAGTATCTACCATTTTTCTTTCTATAATTTTCATGCATGTGTATATGTGTGCATGAGGCACCAGATGGCAACCTCAGGTGTCATTCCTCTCAGGTGCTATCTACCTTTTTTTCCTATCTACCTTTTTTTTCAAAGCTCATGAGATACATGTTAGACTTTGCAAGCAAGTGCCTTTAACTACTGAGCCATTTCTCTAGTTCCCCTTTGCACTTTTTAATGTATTCATTAGTCAGTTGTATATTTTCCTCTGTGAACTGTCTACTATGGCTCTGCCTGTTTTCAATTATCATTATTATTAAGTTTTAGTAACTCATAACATGTACCAGATATAATCTGTTTTATGAGCTATATATTCTATACATCTGTGGCTGGCCTATTTCTTCTCTTAAACTCTCATGATAAGCACAAGATTAGATTTTGATAAAATCCAATTTATCACATTTTGTCCTTCATTTTGTCTAAGAAGTCTTTGTCTGCCCCACATAATGAAAATCCTCTATGTGTTCTTTGAAAAGATGTATGGCTTTAGTTTTGTGTTTAGATCTATGATCTATGTTAACATTAACCAATTTGAGATTATGATATATATGCATATATATGTACACACATACATATATGTCTGTGTGTCTAGTTTTGTAACTTGTTCCTACCACTAACACTATTTCATCATACTTTCCATGCATTAAAAACATTTTCTAAATAATATTAGAGATTGTTATGATTAGAGTGTGACTTGCTTTGTATATTTAATGATTCCTTTATTGGGAGGCATTTAAGTTGTACCCTATGTAGAGCACTTCCTTCACAAGCCGAGGGCCTGAGGAGGCCTGAGAGACTGCTGGAATTCCATCCCCATCACCCACATAAACAGGTAGGTGTGGCTACATACTTTTGTAACCACCAGTCTGGTGGGAAGCAGAGACCTGAGAGAGCTCATGAAAAAAAAAAGAAAGGTCTGGGATTAATCAAATTTCCATTCAAATAAGGAAGGGTGAAAGAGCTATGGCTCAAAACTTCTGACTTTCTGATCTGGCCACTGCAAGTGAGCTCACCCTGACACAAACAAGCAGATGGATACCATACAGGAACATACATGTGCATACACCACACATACCACAGACACAGACACACACACACACACACACACACACACACACAGACACACACACAGAGAGAGAGAGAGAGAGACAGAGAGACAGAGACAGAGGCAAAAAATATTTGCTGCAAAAATATTTTTGACATGTACATATATATATATATATATATATATATTGGATTCATTTATCAAAGGTACTCACTGGGCCAAATGGTATGAAACATCTTTGGGACTCTTAATATACATTACATTCTCAAATACTTTCCAGAGAAGGATTCAACCATTTAAATGCCCCAGTCCCCAATTTGGGCAGAGATGGTAATTGATTGGTAGCTATGATTCTTCATAATCTTTTCTTCTTGGACATATTAAAGAAGATATTATTTCTTCTTGTGTAGCCATTCTGTATATTTCTTTCAGTATTAATGAGTTAAAACTTTCATTTATTTATTTTTTAGTTGACTTTATTTTTGTTTGTTTTTTAATCTTTATTATCCAAAAAATAGATACACTGTATGAGCGAATAATGTGTTGGCATCCCCATTTCACTCCTCCCTGTCCACGATCAGCTGGGTATCCTCCTCTGTGGGCAAACTGGATCAGTCTATGGGGTAGGAGGGTATTGATAGACTATTAGTCAACCAGGTTCCACCCCCCCCTTTGTATGATGTTGCTGAGGGGGCTAATGTCACTGGATATCCTCCCCCACCATGGTTCTTATATTCTTTCCAACCCCTCTTCCACACAGTTCCCTGAGTCATGATGGGTGAGTTTTCAGTCTTCTCTGTTGTTGATGTCTTAGGGGATCTCTGTACTTCTGCTTTAGTTTGTGATGAAAATCATTGGTGTCTGTCTCGCTGGCTTATCTTGGGTTGACTGATTGGCTGTAGTTATAGATCTCGTACTTATTCCATCTCTCTCTCTGAGGGCTTTCATTTGGGGCCTACACAATAGACCTTGGGTGGTTCATCTCTTGCCAGGATGTCAGACTTCCACCTGTGGCTCATTGTTAGGGTCGGAAGAGCCACAGATCTCTTGCTGCCTTCTGAAAAATGCAAACAGAATCTCCATTGGAGAGAGAGATCAGTACAGGTTAACTGAGGTACACATTTATAAATTGGCATGATCCTATTGAGAGTAGCCTCTCTGTAGTTCTCTGGTAAAGTGAGTTTCTCTTTGGGTCCCAAGATTTTGGTTTCCAAAGGATTTTGTCCTGAATCCCAATTCCAGTTAAGGGTTCCTTGTCACTAAGTGGATTTCTTGTCCAAATTAAAAGCTGCTGATTACCAACACCCTCCCCCCCCCCAGACTTTCGCACCTCCATTGCACAAGTGTTTACTTCTTGGCTCAGTGATGTCTCCCAGAGGAAATGTGTTCAGCCTACTTATGGCAATAGTCAGGGTTTTATATCAGTAGTCTGTGTCTTCTCCAACTATCACTGACCAATTTCCATTGTCAGCTTATATAGCCCCTTCCAGCCCTGCACTAGCTATGATCTGGGGGCTGGTTACCATTCTGGATCTTGCAGGGTCTCTCTGTGCTGTTCAATTGGTTTCTGTGGTTTCTTCAGCAACAGGATCTTACCTTTGTCCTCTGGTATGTATTCAAGAGCTTTGACAGAATCCTGTCTTACTTTGGGGACCTACTGGGTCTTTTTAGTCAACAGTTCAGTGAGGGAAGGAGCCAATGTCTGGGACAAGGAGTTGCAGGTCCAATCAATTTTTCATACGGTTAGGCTTCCTACCCTTCTATTCACGGCCCCTCTTGCCAAAAGATGCCCACTTCATGCTCAAGAGTTTACTGTATGAAAGTAAGAATTTTATGATTTTGATTCATTATTGGTTTAGCTTATTGTATAAGTCCTCCCCTTATTCCCCCCATTCCTTCCACCTCTTTCAGTCTCTCACTTCTCCCTGACACGTTTGCTTAGAGTTTAAGTTTAACCTGGTTAGGAGCCACATATGAGGGAGAATGTGCAGCATTTGACTCTCTGGTTTGTGTGTGTGTATGTGTGTGTGTGTGTGTGTGTGTGTGTGTGTGATTGCTAAGATCTGCTCAAGTCAGTCCACTTTTGTTTAAATTTCATTATGTCGTTTTCCTTTCTGCTGAGTAGAATTCCATCATGCAAATGTACCATGACTTTCATACCCATTTATACAGGGATGGTCATTTGTATGGGTTCCAATACTTAGCTATTATGAATTGAGCTGCGATAAACATGGTTGTGCAAATATCTCTGTGCTGAGGTGTGACATCTTGAGGGTAGATGCCTAATAGAGGGATAGCTGGGTCCATTGTTAGCTCTATGTCCATTCTGTTCAGGAGTCTCCAGACTGTTTTCCATAGTGGTTGAAAGAGTTTGCAATCCCACCAGCAGTGAATGAGGGTTCCTTTTTCCTTCATTCTCCCCAGCAACTATTATTGTTGGATTTCTTTATCATTGCCATTCTGACTGGAGTAAGGTGAAATCTCATGGTTGTTTTGACTTGCATTTCCCCGATGATTAAGGATGATGAGCATTTCTTAAGTGAGAATATTTCTTAAGTGAGAATAGGCCATTTGTGTTTCCTCCTCTGTGAATTCTCTGTTGAGATCAATACCCAATTTTGTGAGGGGCTGTTTGATTTTTTATTATTTTTTTGAGTTCTTTGTAAGTTCTAGAAATTAGACTTCTGTGTTATAGCTGGTAAAAATTATCTCCCAGTTTGATGGTGGTCTATTGGCTCTGAGTATGGTTTGTTTGCCTCTACAGAAGCTTTTAAGCTTGATGAGGTCTCATTGGTTAAGTGATTGTTGTACTTCCTGGGCTATTGGAGATTTGCTCATGAAGTTTTTCCCTACTCCTATCTCATGGAGAGTTCCTCCTATCTTTTCTTCCAGGGCTTTTAGAGTTACAGGTCTTATGTTTAGGTCCCTGATTGATTTGGAATTGATTTCTGTGCATGATGAAAGGAGTAGTTCTATTTTCATTTTTTTTTACAAATGTTTATCCAATTTGTCCAAAACTATTTGCTGAAGATACTATATTTACGCCAATGAACATTGTTGGCACCTTTGTCAAAGATCAAGTAACTATAGTTACTTGAAGTGGGAGCAGGATCTCCAATTCTGTTCCATTGATCTGTCTGTCTGTTTTTATGCCAGTACCATGCTGTTTTGTTACTATGGCTTTGTAGTATATCTTTAGGTTAGACATGGTGATACCTCCTGAGTAAGTTATTTTACTTAGGATAACTTTGGCTGAGGCCTTTTGCGCTTCCAAATAAATTTTGAGATTATTTTTTCTATGTCTCTGAAGAAAGAGGCTGGGATTTTTATTGGTATGGCATTGAATCTGTAAAGCACTTTTGAAAGGCTTGTAATTTTTACTATATTAATTCTCCCTATCTATGAGCATTGAATATCTTTCAATCTTATCATATCCTGCTCTATTTCTTTCTTCACTGTTTTAATGTTTTCAGTATATAAGTCTTTCACATCTTTGGTTAATGATATTCCAAGGTATTTGATTTTTTTTGAGGCTATTGAAAATGGGACAGTCTCTCTGATGTCTTTTTCTGTATGTATATCATCTGCATACAGGAAGGCTACTGACTTTTGTGTGTTAATTTTCTACCCTGCCACTTTGTTGAAGGCATTTATCACCTGCAGTAGTTTACTGATACTGTTCTTTGGGTCTGTTATGTATAGGATCATGTCATCTACAAAGAGGGATAGTTTTACTTCTTCCTTTCCAATTTGTATCCCTTTTATGCTTTTCTCCTGTCTTATTGCTTGGGCTAAGACTTCAAGCACTATGTTGAAGAGCAATGGTGAGAATGGACAACCCTGTCTCATTCCTAATTCAAGTGGGAACTCCTTGGATCTTTCCCCATTGAGTATGATTTGGGCTTTAGGAATTTTATATATTGCCTTTATTATATTGAGGAATAAGCCATCTATGCCTAGCGTTTCCAGGGTTTTGAACATGAACTAGAGTTGAATTTTGTCAAAGGCCTTCTCTGCATTTATTGAGATTACCATGTGGTTTTTGTGGTTGAGTCTAATAATATAGTGGTTCACATTAATTGACTTCTTTATGGTAAATCATCCCTGCATTTCTGGGATGAAGCAAACTTGATCAAAGTGGATAATATTTTTGAAGTGGTGTTATATCCAGTTTGCAAAGATTTTGTTCAGGATTTTAGCATCTAAGTTAATCAGGGATATGGATATGTAGTTTTCTTTTCTTATTTCATCTTTGCCTGGTTTGGGTATTAGGGTGATGGTAGCTTCATAGAAGGAGTTTGGGAGCCTTCGTTCCTTTCTATACCCTGAACAATCTTCAGAAAGAGGGGTTTCAGTTCTGTGATGAAGGATTGGTAGAATTCGGCTGAGAATCCATCTCATCCTGGACTTTAACATATGGGGAGATTCTTGATTACATTTTCAATTTCCATGGATGTTATAGGCTTACTTAGGAGATGTATCTGCTCAGTGCTAAGCATTGGTAATTGGTAGGTGCCCAGGAATTCATCCATTTCTTCCAGGTTCTCCAATTTTGTGGAGTAGAGGTTTTAGAAGTATGACCTGATGATTCTTCCAATTTCTTAGGGGTCTATTGTCACCTCTGCCTTTTTTATTTCTGATTTTGTTGATTTGGGACTTCTCTGCTTTTAAAAAAATTATTTATTTATTTATTTTACTTCTCTGCTTTTTGTTTCATCAGATTGGCCAAGGGTTTGCCAATGTTATTATTTTTTTCAAATAACAAGCTCTTTGATTTATCTATTTTTAAAATTATTTTCTTCCTTTCCAATTCATTACTGTCAGTTCTGAACTTATTTCTTTTCACCTTGAGCCCCTAGAGTTGGATTGCTCTGGTTTTTCCAATGCCTTTAGGTGGGTGGTTAGGTGGTTAATTTTAGATCTCTTTGTCTTTGTTTTGAAGGCATTTAGCACCATTAATATCCCCCTTAGGACTTCCTTCATGGTGTCTCATAAGTTTTGGTATAATGTATTTTCATTATCATTTACTTCTAGAAACTTTTCAGTTTCCTTTTTGATTTCTTGAATGACTCATTCATTGTTTAGAAGCATATTATTCAGGCACCAATAGTTGGTGTAGTTTCTGCTGCTTCTCCCAATGTTAACTTCTAACATTAACATATTGTGGTCTGATATGATGCAGGGAGCTATATCAATCTTCCTGACTTTGTTGAGTGATGTTTTATGACCTAGTACGTAGTCAATTTTGCAGAAGGTTGCATGGGCTGCTGAGAAAAATGTAAACTCTGTGTCCTTAAGATGAAAAGTTCTGTATATATCTGTTATTCCTAGCGGGTCTATGGTGTTGTTGAGCTTTGTTATTTCTTTGCTGCCCTTTTGTTTGGATAATCTGTCTAGAGATGAGAGTGGAGTATAAAAGTATCCTTCTATAGTGCCAATAGAGTCTATATCTGTTTTGTTTTAGAATAAATTATGCTTTATGAACTGTGAAGCCCCTTAATTAGGTGCATACATATTTATATTAATGATATCTTCTTGTTGCATCATTCCCTTGATGAGTAAGAAGTTGCCATCATTGTCCTTTTTTCATTGATTTTAGTTTAAAGTCTACTTTGTCAGGTATTAGTTTAGTCACACCTGCTTTCTTATTATTCCCAAATGCCTGGAAAACTATGTTTCATTCTTTTACCCTTAAGGAACTACTGTCTTTAGAGGAAAGGTGAGTTTCTTGAAGGCAGAAGATGGAAGATCCGTTTTTCTGATCCACCCTGCTAGCCTGTGTCTTTTTATAGGAGAGTTAAGTCCATTTACATTCAAAGTTATAACTGTGAGGTTTGCTTTAAGCTCTGCCATGTTGGAGACTTTATGGGGGTTGATGCCAATACTGCTATTATTAACACACTGGTTTTACCATGCTTGTTCTCTAATTCTTTCCTGATGTAGATTGCTTGTCTCTTCTGTGTGGAAAATTTCCCATAATATCTTCTGTAGGTTTGACTTTGTGTTCAAATAATCATAGAGCTGGTTTGTTTCATGGAACACTTTCAACTCTCTGGTTATTATGAAGGATAGCTTTGCTTGGTACAGTAGTCTAGGTTGAAAGCCATACTTCTGCAGACCTAGAAGAGCTTTGTTCCAAGCCCGTCTGGCCTTCACAGTTTCAAGTGAGAAGTCTGAGGTAAGTTTGATGGGGTTGCATTTATAGGTGATGAGTTTTTTCTCTCTTCCTGTCCTTAGCACTTTTTATTTTCTGAGTTTGGCATTTTAACTAAGATATGTCTTGGTGAGTTCCTTCTTTGGTCAAATCTACTTGGAGTTCTATGCCTAGTATCTGGAATTGTCTTTGTCTTGCAAGATAAGGAAATTTTTCTTGAATAATTCTGTTGAAAATATTTTCTATGCCTTTGGCCTGGGTTTCTTCTTCTTCTGGGATCCCCATGATCCTAAGATTAGGTCTCATAATGGTATTCCATAGATCCCTCGTATTTTGTTCACATGCTTTTTTGAACTTATTCAACTTTTTGATTTCCCTTTCATTCTCTTCTGTTTTGTCTTCCTCATCTGAGGTTCTGTCTTCCCAATTATTGATTCTAGTGGTGAAGGAGTCTAGAGAGATTATTACTTCCCTTTGGCTTTTGTTTTCTGATATAGCTTTTTTAATTGCTTCTATGTTCATGTTGAAATGTATTTTCATTTCAACATTTGACTTACTTAATGCTTCCTAATACCTATTCTTGTATTTGCTTATGTCTTCGCTTAGTTTGGTTAGCTGATTGTTGAGATCTTCTGTTTGCTGGTTTGCCTTTAGTTCAATCATTGATCTACCTAAGTCCATTTGTTTCTCTTCAGTTGTATTGAGCCTGATGACAAAGATTGTGAGCTTGTGCTCTTCCTCTTTTAGTCAATTTTCAATTTTTGCTTCCATTTCCATCATTAACCTCTTCATGGACTCCATGCCAGTATGACCTGGGCTTAGTGTCATCTCATCCTGGGCTTGCATCTGCTCTCTCCTTTTATAGCTTTATTGTTGACCTCCCACTTGGGACTTGGCTGGTTTGATATGAGTCCCTCAGCTGGTAGATTATTCTTGCTATTGTAATCTGCCTATTTCAGTTCTACTTGGAGGGGCTAGGGGTGTCCTTGTGATGTGCTCACCTCAACAGTTTGCATGGGGTGTTAGCTAGGTTTCATGGAGAGGGTTGGACACTCACTTGGCTTATCTGGGAATCCGTGTGCCCTCAGATCAGTGGCTTTGCTGGCAAGTGTGCCAGAACCACAGGGGTAGAGCTTAGTGCCCCCTCAATCCAGAGGCCTTGCAGGCTTGAGCAAGGGTGGGGGTGTATCGGGGTTGTGACATCAGGCCTGGATATATCCACAGAATGGCGCCTGCCAGCAGGTGTGCACCTAGAGTACACAGGATATGTTGGGGGCCTGGTATGCCCATGGACCAGGTGCTGCACTGGTGAGAAGGGGGAACTGGACTGAGGTGATGAGGGCTCAGGTAAGTGAAGGGAAGTAGGAGATAGGACCCTTACAGGTAGAGAGGGCTGGCTTCAGACAGGACGTCACATCATGCTATCCAGGTCACAGCTGACCACTCCCCCAAGCAAGGAAATCTTTAAAAGTCTGAACTTAAACTTGGGGGGGCCTTTTTGCCATTCTTCTTCTGTTCGGACAGCTGACCAAGAAGTGCTGGGGATTGGTGAGAGGGAATTTTCTTAATGTGTGTTATTTTGTTTCTTCACTCTTTGGGTGATTTATGCACTTTGTAAATTCTTTGTGACCCCACTAACCACATGGTGAATTGGTTTTGCTTTCCATCCCACTTTTCCCTTCCCCAATTAAGTTTTCAGAATAAATGTGTGTGTAATTAAGAAATATTCTTGTCCCTCTGTATAATTCTTTTTACATCGGAGGACATGAACTTGGGTATAGAGGGGGAGGAGATTCAAAAACTCTCTCCCCGTGTCGCTCACGAATATTAATTATCGGTTATCCATATCATAAGGGGCAGCAGGAAGGAGACAATGGGCTATGGCAGGAGCTTGTGGACGAGGGTGGAGTGACTCTCAGGGCCTCTGTGGGAGCAGGGAGCAGTAGGGGAGCTCAGTGTACACTGATAATGTGCCTTCCTTCCGGGGGTACACTGGAGTCAGTTCCTCCCTTTGCCACTAGGTGACAGTGCTGCGCCTACTGGGAGCACACTATGTGCCAGCTCCTTGCCTCTCCACCAGCATGTCTCGCCTACTTTTTTATACATGTAAAAAACCTGTGTAGGTGTGACCTGTTTCTCCTTATCTCCTTGGTTCTGGTGGCTGGGCGCAGCTATTGGATCCTGTGGGTGGGTAATATCTGACAAGTGGGCTGGTGATGGGGCTGGACCTTTGGATTTTCCAATTCTATCAGCTTTCTGCTAACCTAATCTAAGCATTGCTTGCCCCAAAAAGTTGGGGGAAAATATTAGCCTGAAAACAAAGCAGGCTCTCTTTTTTGTTTTTGATTTCCTCCTGTGGTGCTGCGCCTTGTATCTGCTGGAGTTTCAAGTTGCTTGTGTGTAATCCCTGTCTGTACCTAAGTTTACAACTGAGTTAAAACTTCACTTATACTTCTTAAGTGATCAGAGTGATGATGTACTTCACCTCACTGCTCTGTAGCTGTTACCACACCACCATCTTCCCAGGATTCCCTCAAGTTTAAACTTTTAAATAGACTTGATTTATTTTATTCCTTTTTAAAAAATGTTTTATTTATTCATTTTTCAAGGAGAGAGAGAGAGCACACTAGGGCCACCACCTTGTGGGTCTGGCTTATATGGGTCCTGGGGAATTGAACCTGGGGCCTTAGGCACTAGAGGCAAGTGCCTTAACCGCTGAGCCATCTCTCCAGCCCTTTATTCCTTTTTTTGAATGACTAGTTCATGAGCTATAATTATCCATTACTTATAAAAATCCTGCTTTTATTTTCCTTTGATGTCTTTCAGAATTTTATATATTAAGGATATTAGCCACATGTTTTATTCCAAATCTTTATTGTTCTCAATTTTGCTTATATTATTTCTTTGTTTTTTTTAAATTTTATTTATTCATTTTCAAGGAGAGAGAGAGAGAGAGAGAGAGAGAGAGAGAGAGAGAGAGAGAGAGAGAGAGAGAGAATGCACCAGGGCCACCACCTTGTGGGTCTGGCTTATGTGGGTCCTGGGGAATTGAACCCAGGGCCTTAGGCAAGTGCCTTAACTGCTGAGCCATCTCTCCAGCCCTATTTCTTTGTTTTTTGATGTTGCTAGTGGATTTATTAAAAAATTTTGTTAGTGTTATAAAGATGCGCCTAAATATGTAATGGCAAAAGTTCTCAAATGGGGAAGGTAGGAGAGATAACAAAGCAGTTTGTGTTGCACTAGATGGCAGTGTGAGGATTTTCATTTCTGATAATTCAGTCCTATGTTTATTATCTGCTTGTTTCCTTATATAAAAAATACAGATAAGTATTAAAAATTCACGAGACTCCTTGATGATAGTATAATTGAAGGCAAAGTGTCATACCTGCAAACTATTTTAGAATGTATATTGTATGGGAGAGACATGATTTTTTTCTTTTTACATATTCGTCGGAGATAACAGTATAAGACACATGCACATTTTCCATGTTCCTGGATAGGTAGAATTAATATTGTAAAAATGGCAATTCTTTCAAAAGCAATATACAGATTCAAAGCCATGACAATAAAAATCCCAGCTTAATTCTTTACAGACATAGAAAAAATAATCTTTAAATTTATTTGGAATGGCAAAAGGACTCAGATAGCCAAATCTAGCCTTAGTAAAGCCCAAATCACACTCAATGAGGAAAGACTTAATGAGTACCCACTAAAATTGGGAGCAAGACAGGGGTGTCCACTATTACCATTTCTCTTCAACACAGTGCTTGAAGTTCTAACCCAAGCAATAAAATAGAAGAAAGACATAACAGGGATACAAAATTGAAAGGAAGAAGTAAAACTATCCCTTTTTGCATATGTCATGATCCTATACAGAACAGATCCAAAGGATAGTACCATTATATTACTGAAGCTGACAAATTCCTTCAGCAAAGTGGCAGGATACAAAATTACCACACAAAATCAGTAGCCTTCCTGTATGCAAATGACATGCATACAGAAAAAGAAATCAGTGAAATAATCTTATTTTCAATAGCCTCAAAAAAATCAAATACCTTTAGTAGCACTAATCAAGGATGTGAAAGATTTGTATAATGAAAACAGACAAACCCTCAAGAAGGAAACTGAAGAAGATGTGAAAAGATGGAAACATCTCCTATGCTCCTGGATCAGTAGAATGGATATCATGAAAATGGCCATACTTCTAAATGCTGTATACTTATTCAATGCAGTTACAATAAAAATACCAGCTTCATTCTTTGCAGACATAAAAAAAAAATCTCCAAATTTATTTAGAAGGGGAAAAGTCCTCAGATATCCAATACTCTCCTGACTAAAAGAAGCTCCTAAGGAGGTATCACCATACCTGATCTAAAGATATACTACAAAACAGCTTGGTACTGGCATAAAAAAAAGACAGACCAATGGAACAGAATTGAAGACCCTGCTCTTAGAGTAACTGTGGTTACTTGATCTTTGACAAAAGTGCCAAAAACGTTCAATGGCAAAAAAAAAAAAAAAGCATCTTCAACAAATGGTGCTGGACAAATTGGATAAATACTTGTAAAAAAAAGCTTCTGTACAGATAAACATACCATACTCAGAGCCAATAGACCACCTTCAGACTAGGAGATAACCTTTGCCAGCTACAGCACAGACTGAGTCTTATATCTAGAATTTACAAAGAACTCAAATAATTAAATAATAAAAAATCAAACAGCCCTCTCAGAAAATGTGGCATTGATCTCAACAGAGAATTCACAGAGGAAGAAACAAAAATGGCCAATTCTCACTTAAGAAAATGTTTATCATCCTTAATCATCAGGGAAATGTAAATTAAAACAACAAAGAGATTCTACCCTACTCCAGTCAAAATGGCAATAATTAAAAAAAATTCACCAACAATAGATGCTGGCAAGGATGGAGGAAAAAAGGAGCCCTCATTCACTGCTGGTGGGATTGCAAACTTGTGTAACCACTGTGGAAAGCAGTGTGGAGGCTCCTGAATAGGATGGTTACAGAACCAACAACAGACACAGCTGTGCCTCTACTGGGCAAATACCCTCAAGATTTCCTGCCTCAGCACAGAGACCTCTGCTCAACCATGTTTATAGCAGCTCATTTCATAATACCTAAGAATTGGAGTCAATCCAAATGGAAATCATTGTATGAATGGATATCAAAGTTGTGGTACATTCACACTGTGGAATTCTAAGCTGAAAGGAAAAATGACATAATGAAATCTAAGGAAAAGTGGACAGACTTGGAACAGTTCAGACTTATTGAACTCACACAAAAACAGAGAGACAAATGCCGCATATTCTCCCTCATCTGCAGTTTCTAATCAGATTAATCTTAAACTATAAGAAAACCTGACAGGTGAATTGAGAGGAAAGGGGGATGGAAGGAATTGGGGAGAGGAAGAATGGGAGGGTGGGAAGACTTATACAATAAGCTAAAACAATAATGAAGCAATATCATAAATTCCTTACTTTCATACAGAAAGCTCATGAGGAAGCTGTGGGCATTACCTCATTAGAGGGGCTATGAATAGAATGGGAGAAAGCCTAACCCCAAGAAAAATTGCTCAGGCCTGCAACTCCCTGTCCTAGTCATTGGTTCCTTCCCACACTTAACTGTTATCGAAGAGACCCATAAGGTCTCCAAAACAGGCTGATGTCAAAGCTTTTGAAGCTCTTACCCCAGGCCAAAGGTAAGACCCTATTGCTGAAGAAACCACAGAGTGTTGTCATACAACACCAAGAGACCCTGCTAGATCCAGAATGGTAGCAAGCTCCCAGATGGTAGCTATATGGAAGAGACCAGCAAGTCAAGAAGTGCTGATCTGTGCAATAGTGGCACTAAACCTAGGTGGGTAGTTAACAGCTTACTAATTGGCTAAGAGATCTGCTCAGTGGCAAGAAACCCTCAATTAGAACTGAGATCCATGGCAAAATCTTATGGGGATCAAGAACCGAGGCTCTAAGGGGCAATTCCCACTACCAGTTATCTATAGAGGGGCTACACCCAGTAGAATCTGGCCAAATTAGCAGTGCTTGTCTAATTTTGCCTATATTGATCTCACTCTCCAATGGAGATTCTGTTTGTATTTTTCAGAAGGCAGCAAGAACTGTGGACAACCCAATTCCAACAACATGAAATGGGATGATGGCTGACATCCAGCCAGGAGATGAACCATCCCTAACCTATCATATAGGGCCCAAAGGAAACCTTCGAGAAAGTAGAAAAATAAACAAGAGACCTACCACCACAGTAAGTCAGATAACCCATGAAAGGACAATGGGGATAGACGCCAACGATACCCAACACAATCTAAAGGAGAAGTCCAGAGACACTTAAGATCTCAACAATAAAGCACACTTAAAACTCACCCACCATGACTTAGGGAACTAAGCAGAAGGGGGGGTACTGAAAGATTGTAAGAGCCATGGTAGGGAGAATATCCGGAGTCATTGCTCCCCTCAGCACCAACAAAGGAGAAAAAACTGGCTACCTTTTGTGCAATTTATAACCCCCTACCCCATGGACTGATCCAGTATGCCCACTGAGGAGGGCCCCCACTGGGTTGGGGACAGGAAGGAGAGAAATGGGGGTCCCACTGCAAGATTTCCTCACACAATGTATCTAATTATTGGCAACAAAGATGTTAAAAAAAGAAAAAAAACTCTTTTATAGCAAAGTGAATTTATTGTATTTAAGAAAAATAATTCCAAAAGAGAAACAATATATCATTGAAAACAGATACAAATTCCATTAAATGTAATAACCTTTGGAAATTATGGAAGAAAGACAAGTCTTTATGAAGAACCTGCATTGCAAAGTGATCCTTTTCTATAGGACACAGCTATGCTCTTTAAAACCTTACCTTGAAAATTATTCCGGTTGGTATTATATCAGAATTCCTTACTCATATGGCACCTCACTTATATACATCATTCCCTTTGGAGTGTGAAGTCCTGGACTCACTGGAGACTTGAAAGAATTGAAGCCTGTCTTGTTTAGTTTGATAGTTGTAAGAAGGGGGGCCTGAAAAGCATCAGTATTTTCTCAAAACCTAGCTAGTGCGTGTGATGCAGATCACAGCCCCAAGTTTCCTGATATCTACTAGGCCTGACCCTTAGATATACACTGAATAAAGTAAGTTAGTATAAACTTGAAGCACAGCTAATTCAAAAACACAGGCCAATTCAAAATGTGCATTTCATCGTATCTAATGCCTTAATCCAAGAGCTAAGAGACCTTTTCTGCTGACTGTAGAAAGTTACACCTATAATCCCAGCTGTCATGAGTGCAAGGCTAGCTAAAGTTACAGACTGAGACTTTGCTTCAAAAGACAAGCAATCAATCAAACAGTATAATGATCCATTAACTTTTCCAATACAACAGAAATGAAGCTGTCAACCCTCAGCCCATGAAAAACTGTGTGTTCATAATGAAACAGTGATGACCCATAGGACTTTATCATTTGCCTATTGAATGCATCTGGCTTTATCCATTTTTCTATAAGATGCCAGAAAGCAAAAACTTGGGGAGTTATCTTCTACTTGCTCCATAAGAAAAATATATAAATACATCCCCAAACCATTTCATATTTACTTCAAAGAAAAATAATATTTTCAGCAAAGACTCTTCAGCTTATTTGTGAGAAATGAATTGCTATTTCATTTTAGAACAAGGCAAATAAAGCCATAAAAAGCCCTGCTCAGAACTGTCAGAGATGCAGCTTTTATAAATCAGATGGGAAGCTCCTGTTGCATTTTAAGCCAGTCCTTTGTTCTGTCAGACTAAGTAAGGAGCTGGCGTGATGAATGAAAGAAGAAGAAGGTAAAAAAAAAAAAAAAACAACATTCTAGCATGTACAGTGACTACTGGAGGCCATAAGAAATGGAGCTGGCAACCAACCTATGCAGTCATCAGCTTTGTGTGAGCTGTGTAGAGAGCTTGTTATCTAGATATTTGAAGTTAGATGGAATGCTTTTGGTAAGCATATGATCCTAGTAGAAATCAATAAAACTAGCCTTAAGTAAATGCCATCTGTTGAGTGACATGTTTCTGTTTATGCAAAAGATGAGGGAGTCTAAAATTCTTTGATAATCCTTTTGGAAATTAATCAGGAATTAAGACTAGCATTAAAGGTTTCAAAATTGCTTTTACTATCTTATCTCAGTGAGTTTAACTTAGCAACGATGTCCATTTTTTTTCTGTCACACTCCCTTCAGAACATTAAAACCTTCAAATTAGATTCCCATAGAATAAAACAATTGTGTCAGTATGGGCAGGTACTTTGATCATTTTACTAAATTGAAGGTCTATTTATAATTTATTTATTTATTCATTTATTTTATTTGTGTATAACATAGAGAATGAAGGGGGGAGAGAAAGAGAAAAGAGAGAGAAAGAGAGAGAGAATATTAGTGCAAGGCCTCAACAAACTTCAGATGCATATGCCACGTTGTTCGCCTCACTTTACATGAGTACTAGGGATTCAACCATGGGGTAGCAGTCTTTGAGAGCAAATACCTTTTACAATTTTTATTTATTTATTTATTCTTTGATTTATTTATTGCCTTTTGGTTTTGTTGAGGTAGAGTTTTGCTCTAGCCCAGGCTGACCTGGAATTCACTATGTAGTCTCAGGGTGGCCTTGAATTAACCTGTTCCTCCTACCTCTGCCTCCCTAGTACTGGGATTAAGGGCATATACCACCATACCCAGTTGAGGGCCTTTCACCAGTGAGCCATCTCCCCAGCTCAAGTGTCTATTGTTTTAAAAACTTGAAACCCATCACTATTTTTGTGGATGACAACTATGAGTTGGTGTTGCTTTCTACATCAAGCCCATTTTAAAGGTGAAGTTCAGCCATGAGGGAGAATACCTACCTGTTCCTTAGTAGGCAGGAAGGAAGAATGGCAAAGTGCAATGTCTAGAATTCAGTTCATAGTTTCCTCTGTGACCGAAAGCTAAAAAACAATCCATACAAGTTCAAACTTGTTTTCATTTTGCCACATTTTTCTTAATGAAAATGGAAATAGAGCTGTTGTTAAACAGCTAAATATACCAAACAGTTTTTTTCAAGGGAGTTAATTCAGCAGGAGACCTATTATAGTTTCCTTTTTCTAGGCCATGAGAAAAATACTGCAATAGCACTTGGGAGATTTTAAAGTACTCCCAGGAGAAAATTATAAAATCAGAACTATGACTGCTTGGCTGATGATTAAAGAAATGTAGGCTGCATTTGAGCATTCTAGTGCCTTTCTAGTCTCACTTTGATAATAGTTTGATGAGCTGATCCCACAAAATTATTTCTTGACAATAGGCTTTGTGTTGCTTCAAGACAAGAATGGCCTTGGCTGCACCAAGAACAGCAACAAAGGGCTTGCTCCCATAGGACAGCTGAGTGGGTGGGGCAAGACCCACTTTCTCTAGGTTTAAAGAAGTTCCCTGATAACTACCAAAACAATGTGCTTACTCTGTGGTGATTACTTCACAACTTTGTCCCCCAGTGGAACATTGTTGAAGAATTAGGAAAGACAGAGAAGTACCTAGCATGAGACTGTCTCAGAGTTTAGCTAAAAGAAAAATAGAAGAGAGTGGTGACTGTTGCCAACAGTGCTGATAACTGTTGAGTTTTAGATTTGCAATCCTAGAAAGACCACACCACTAGAACCAACCAATTCAGATATTTCCAGAACATTAATCAGAGAGCAAGTAAAAGTTTATTCATCAAAAAATATTAATTGATATTTTCTGTGGGATTCCTTTTGAGCTTTCAAATTATAACTGTGCAAGGTGAAAAACATGGCAATCTCATTGAAATGGAAAGGATAATGGGTCAGTCAGCATCTGGTTTGTTCTGTATTATTTCCTCCTTTCAGTCCTTGGTATTTTAGGCTACTACACATATGTGTACATGGAATCCCAAGCCATTAATGACTTAATCAACATTCAACAATTTAGCTGGTTCGTGTGTTAATTGTTCCATTTTAGACTAAACTTCTGTTTAATCAGGATCATTTGCTATTAATAGATACAACCTTGGACAGTTTTTTTGATGCTTTTAAGCCTGACTTTTATTTTAGAATGATTTTAAAAATGATAAAATTGGAACAGAAATGAAAGCTGCTTCACAAAGTTGTAGTTGTGGTGAGATATAGTATCCCAGAAGTGGTCAAATCAGAGCCTGGCGCATAGTAAGTGTTAATGAAATGAGGTTTCTTAGTATTATTAATGACAATGATGTATTAAAGCTGTGAAGATGAATGTTTATGAGAGTTTGTATGTGTTGTCTATTAATCATGTCTGTTTTTCCGTAGTTTTTAAAAAATTCGATACAGGACCTTTGAGAACTTCTAAAAATGTGTAATAAGAGCAGTCTGTATAATAACAAATAATATTGATTCCAAAAGAAAATAGGGAGCTGCAAAGATGGATCTGTGGCTAACAAGCACTTGCCGCACAAGCCCAAAGACTCAAGTTCAGATTCACAGAACCCACATAATGCTGGCTGCAGTGGTATATGGCTTGGAATCTCAACATGCCTACAATGCTGAAAGGCAGGGTCGGGAGTATCTCTGGAAGATTGTGGGCCAGCTAGTCTGGTATTTGCTGTGGAAGTTGAGGACTGATGCCCTGAGATTGTTCTCTGACCTCCACATGTGCAATGTGGTATATGCATGCCCATATATACACACTTTGTATAATACTTCATACACACATACACATGCATACACACACTTCACACATTTAAAAAGTAAAAAAAAAAATAAAAAGTAGAATAGTTGCATAATCTAAATATTTATAGTAGATTAGCTGAAACTTATATATTCAACCTCAGAACTTAGAAAGTTTGGGTCTAAAACATGAATGTAGTGAAACAAAGCAACCAGGGCATGTGACTCCTCACTTAGTCTCTTCTTAAATTGTTAAGATGAAACTTAAAATTTTCTTGCCTAGCATAAAATATATGTAGATATCACATTCAATTAAGAATTATTTTTAATATCTTTATTATGAATAAGTATATACATTGCATGAGCAAATCTTCTGGAGGTGCCCCCATTTCCCTTCTCTCTGTCCCCAACCCACTGGGGTCCCTTCTCATAGCCCATGCTGGATCTGTCCATAGGGTAGGGGGTTAGGAATTGCACCAGAGGTAGCCAGTTTTTTTTCTTTCCCCTTTGTGAGTTGTTGCTGAGTGGGTCAATGTCTCTGGATATTCTCCCCGACCATGGCTCTTACATTCTTTCTGCCCCCTCTTTCATTCAGTTCTTTGAGTCATGGTGGGTAAGTTATAAGTCTGGTTTATTGTTGAGATCTTAAGTGTCTCTGGACTTCTGCTTTGGGTTGTGTTGGATATTGTTGGTGTTTGTCTCCAATGACCTTTCATGGGTTATCTGACTTGCTGTGGTGATTGAAATATGTTTAAAGCAATGATTCCTCTATATTATGTCAATAATAATGTCTTTTTTTGCTTTTGATTTTAATTTTTAAGTTAGTATATAAAATAATGGGTTTCATTATATTTTCATACATATAGATCATTTCACTGTGTTCCCCCTCATCTTTCTCTGGCCTCTCCTATCTCTCTTCCCTCCCCCATAAGGTCATTATAATAATTTCCTTTTCCATTTCTAGCCCAAAATGGTTTAAAAAACAATCATAAGATATTTTTCTCTATTGTCTAGGCTTTCAAAATGTTTACATTCTTAACATATCAAAAATGTACAATCATGAAAATTGCATTTATATTACAAAGAGGGGAAAAAGTCTTCTTTTCATCAATGAAACTAAAGATGCTGAGTACGCAGTGCCTGGAGCCTTGTCTCCTTATTGAATTATTAGCAGGGACCTCACCATCCTGCAGCCAAATCTTAGGTTGTCTGACAAGCCATTCCTGAGCTTCAGTGCACAGCAAAATAAGCTGGACTTTTGATTTATTCTTAGCCCTACTGAAGAAACCAGGAGTAGTAAGATAGGACTCTGGACTCTCTTTATGGCCTCCATTGCTGCCCCATTTATTCATTTAGCTTTCAGCAGCACTGGGCCTGTCTCTTGCCCTCTAAGAGCTGGAGATCCAGTGGTCATAGAGACCTTCTCTTATATTCATAGCATTTATGGAGCTCAGGAGATACACCATAGTAATAAAAGTGTTGTGATTTGAATGTGAGATATCCCCCATAAGCTCACGTGTTTTAACTCTTGGCTCTCAGCTGTTTTTGACAAGCAAATACCTTTAACCATTGAGCCATCTTTTCAGCCCTTGGTGATATTTTTTTGGTTGTGGATTTTTTTGGGAGAAGGAGCCTCACTAAAGGAAGTGGGCCATTTGGGGCAGGCCTTAAGGTTTTAAAGCCTGGATCATTTTCTGTCCTTTCTTCCTTCCTGACTGGGGTTACAGTGTGACCTGCTGCCTTACATTCCTTTTGCCGTGTCTTCTCCACCATGATGGACCGCATGCTTCTTAAGCCATAAATCACAATAATTGCTTATTCCTTTATTTTTGTCAGGTATTTTTTGCACAGTAACAATAAGAGTTCTACAAAAAGTGAATGATGCATACTTTCACAATAATCCAAGTGTTGGGCAGAGATCATACACACAGGAGAAACTTCCGGAAACTGAGCACAGGTGCCAGAAAAGACTTGCCTGAGAAGTCATCTGTGCTAAAGTCTGGAAGATTAAGGGAGAATATTTAAATAGAATGAATAGAATAGAATTTAAATAGAATCTCAACCAGATAGAAATTAGCCAAGTGAAAAGGACTCGAAAAAAGAAAGAATGTACAAGACCAGCTTGCTGTAGGACAGTGTGAAGCTAGAAGAGACTGGAAAGGGGCAGAAGTGGAAGCATTCTAGGCTCCATAAACCATAGTAAGGAGTTTCCCTCTATCCTGAAAGCAATGGAGGCTGATTAGGGGTTTTTGACTATGTGACCCCATCTGGATTTTGGGAACATTCCCACTCATATCACTCACATTGAGGTAGAAAACAGATTGCAAGAGGGCAAGAGTGGTTGAGGAGAGATTAGTTAAATGTACAAGAAAGATTTTCTTTGGCTTATGGTTTTAGGGCTTTCAGTGCATTGTTCCTTGGGCTCAGGTGAAGCTGAACAGTATGGTGGAAACACATGATGGGCTAAAGCTTCTCCCTTTATGGTAGCTAGAAAGCACAGAGAGAGGGAGCTAGAGTCTCTGGATACTCTTTTAGGGTGTGTCCACAATGACCTACATGCTAGAAGGTTCCACCTCATAATGTACCACCTCCCAATAACACCACAGCCTGGTGACCAAGTGTTAAATAAATGACCTTTGGAGACATCTGAGAGTCAAACCAGGACAGCTGTATTGGAAGAAGACTGTCCACATGAAGATTTGACAGGTCCCGAGCTCACTCATAACCCCACGTTTAGCTAGATGGCTTGCCCCTTGAGTAGTTCCCTCAAATGTGATTTCTAGATTCCTGTACCTTCACTTTTATAACAGGAAGAATATTGGCAAATGTCGTAATAATTATTGATTATTCCCTACCAAAATAGAGAAGTATTTTTCAGTATATCAATGCCTATTTTAATCACTGATGGATTATTTTACTCACTGTGATGATTTATGTGTATTTTATACATGGCAGGACCTATGGTCACCTGTGATAGGGTTAGCTGAAGTAGGAAGACATACCTTAACTATGGGCAGGGTCCTGGACTCTATAAAAATGAGATCACTGCCTGAGCACCGGCATTCATCACTTCTCTACATCCCTTGCTGTTGTGATGAGGTGATGCTCCCACCATGCTTTCTTCCCAGGATAGAATTTACCCTCTGAAAATGTATGCTGAAATAAACTCTCCTCTTTAAGTTGTTTCTAGTCTAGTACTTTGTCCCAGTGATGAGAAAGTAACTAATATACTCACTTAATAAACACATTTTATTAGTTTCCATTGAGAAAGCAATGGTATCTTCATACATGCATATTACGTAAATTGATCATATCCATCACTCCATTACCAAAATAGCCCTGTTCTATTGTTCCTGACTTTGTAAAAATATCTAGATTCTTCATATGACAGGAAACATAGGATATTTGTATTTTTTTTTCAAGGAAGTTTCTCACTCTAGTCCAGGTTGAGCTCAATTTGAGGTTGACCAATTTGACAGTGATCTGCCTACTTCTGCCTCCCCAGTGCTGGGAATAAAGGCAAGCACCACCATGCCTGGTGATATTTGTATTTCTGAGTCTGGTTTACTTAATATAATGAGTGTTAGATTAATTTTCTTCACACATGATATAGTTTATATATACCTCAGGTTCTTTATCCATTGATCTGTCAGTGGGCACCTAGATTGATTCCATGATTGACTTTTATGTAAATAGTGTAGAAATGAAAATTAGTGTGCAAGTATATATGAGGTATGCTGAATTACATACCACACCCAGTAAAGATATAGTTCAACTATATGATGATGTTATTTTTTTGAGGATTTGAGGATTTCCATAATGGCTACACTAGTTTACCTTCCCATTACTAGTGTAAATAAGGGTTCATTCCTCCATTCCCAATCCTCACATGCATTTATGATTCTTTTGTTTTCTGGACAATAGCCATTCTAACTGGGGTGAGATGGAATCTCAATATACTGTTGGTTGCTTTATGAATGTGTGTGTTCATGTATGTGCAGGTGCATATGTGTGTACATGTGGAAGGGTGCATTTGTGTGTGTGTGTGTGTGTGTGTGTATGCATGTGGATACCAGACAAAAAACTCAGGTGTCATTCCTCAGGTGCCATAAATCTCTCTTTTTTTTTTTTTTCATAAATCTCTTTTTGAGACAGTCTTTCACTAGCCTGAAAGTCACTAAGTAGGAGACACTGGCTGGCCAGGAAGACCACACTATCAACCTCCTCAGCACTGGGATTGTAAACATGAACCACTACACTTGGCTTTGTAAAACAGCTGGATTCTCAGTAATGGAGAGATTGCTCAGTGGTTAAGGGAACTTACTCAGTTCCCCAGTACCAATGTAAAGCCAGATGCACAAAGTGGTGCATGTCTCTGGAATTGGTTTTCAGTGGCAGTAGGCCCTGGCATGCCCATACTTCCTCACTCTCTCAAATAAAGAAAAATATTTCTTTAAAATGTGAATTCTGGGGCTCAAACTCAGGTCTTCAATCTTGCAAGGCAAGCATTTGATTGACATATCTTCTGAATCCCTCAATGTAATTTTATTTATTTATTTGTGTGTGTGTGTGTGTGTGTACCTGTGCACTAGGGGTTCTTGCCACTTAAAATAAATGTACATCTGACTTTACATGGGTGTCTGGATATTTAAACCTGGGTCGCAAGCAAATGCCTTTAACAGCTGAGATATTTTCCCTGACCCAAAACTGTAATTTTTATTTTCATTCACCTGATAGCTAAGAGCTTTGACCATTTCACATATTTATTGACCATATATATATATATAGATATAGATATAGATATAGATATATTTATTGTACTTCTCTTGAGACTTGTCTGTTCAGTTCTGTCCCCGCCCGGTTAGGGTTAGGCTCTAGAGAGGGGGTGAGAATGAGAGAGACAAGAGATGCAAAGGATTGGACAAGACAAGAATACTGATCAAGTCCAATTTTATTATAGAACCGGTAGCACTTAAGTATCCTCTTGCAGAAGGAGATGCATGGGCTGTTACTTAGGAATTAGCATAACCAGGTTGCTAGGTAACCTGGCCACAGCAAGGGTCATGTGATCTCTAGGAGGAAGCCTGCAGGCGGAGAGAGAAGTTTGGCAGAGAAATACGAATTTAGCATTTGTTAGTAGGGGGAAGGACAGAGACCTTCAAAACAAATGTTGACAGTTTAAAGCACAATAAACAGCTCCCCACACAGTTCATTTATCCATTTATTGATTGTATTTTTTTCTGATGAGTTTATTTGATACAGTTCCTATGCCCTTTCAATATGGAAAGTTTCCTTCTCTGTCTTTTTTCACTTAAGAAATGATGAAGGAAATTGAAAACTCAATAATTTAGATGCTCCTGGCACCAAATGGGTTAATTTACATTGACCCAATTTTTTCAAAAGGCTAGAAAGTCCTTATTTGCTTGCTAGAAACACATTGCTGATTTATTTCCTAACATAGCACTCCTGGGGCATAAAGAATGTTCCCTGAAATGTTGAAAAACTTGTAAGCTTCCTTCACAATTCTGTGTGAACCTACCTTGTCATGAGAGTTTTATTTATGTCTGCCTCAAGTTTAGAGTGCAGACATCATTTGGCTCCGTGGGCCATATTTTAAGATATAAGTGTATATGATTGATAATTATTTAATAAAAAATACTTATCTCTGAGAACTCTTCCTTGGTGATTCTGTGATTATTTTACCCCATTTTGCCTTTAGCTCTCTCAAGCATGGACTGTCTTCATATTTTTTAATTTAACCCAATTGTTTAAAATTGTCTTAATCTACATGTGGTTTTTGGCTTGCATGTAATGTGCTGTGTTTGTGTGGAGCTTTACTAAAAGTTTGTCTCCAGCCTCCTTCCTGGCTGGAGGAGGTATCACTGTAGCTGGATCCCAGGGACAAGCCTTAATTTGTTACTGGGGGTAGAACTGGAATTCTAGCCTAAGGTGTGCAGAGCAGTCTGAGTTCTGTCTGACGTCCTTGCTGTTTGGCTGTTGGAGTTTGCTTGTTTTTGATGGTGCTAGTGGTGATTTTCTCTCTCTGCTGGATCTGTAAGATTCAAATAAATCCCTTCTTCCTCACATAGACTATGTCTGGTTTGGAGGTTCAATACCAGCAGTGTGAGCTGTGACAGTGCCTGTCGTAGTCAGCCACACTCCGCTGGGATGAATCTCCAAAGCACGCACGATTATGGGGAGGAAAATATTTATTGAACAGATCCTGGGGAAGAAGTTAAGGAAAGGCTGGTCCCCTTTCACAGAAGCAAGCAGAGACAGAGACAGAAGCCCACTACCAGCACCACAAGCAAGCACACTCCAAACTAACAAAAGGAACTCCAGGCTTGAGCTCAGACTGCTTTTTGCATATGTATAGCTAAAATTCTAGACCCACCCCAGAAATACCTTAGGGCTGAACCCTAGGATCTGGCCAAGGTGACACACTTCCTCTAGCCAGAACTGGCTGGAGACAATTTCCAATTTTAATAAACCCTTCTTTTGGGGGACATTTATTCAAAGCTATCACAGTGCCCATAGGGCATCCCATCTGTTCTGTCTGTTCAACTGCAGTGGGATCCACTCCTGTGATGCTAGAGGGGAATGTCAGGTGTCCCACTCCATTGGCTCTTCTTTCCCTTCTTATCTGAGCTGGAGTCTCTCTTACTGATCCTGGAGCTTTCCTTTCCTTTCTTTCTTTCTTTTTTTTTTTTTTTGCAAGCTCTTGAAAATTCTTGGGTCTTTGCCTCTGGTCATAGACACATGTGGACATGTGGCCACTTCCTGAGGAAGGAACTTGACTGGTTTCTCAGTCCTCCTCAGGTCCTTATGTTTGCATAGGAAGTCTCTTTATTAAAAAATTTATTTATGTATGAAAAAAGGGTGGAAGAGAGAGAGAGAGAGAGAGAGAGAGAGAGAGAGAGAGAGAGAGGGAGAGAGAGAGAGAGAGAGAATGGACATACTAGGGTCTCTTTCCACTGAAAATGAACTCCAGATGATTGTTCTATTTTGTGCATTGGGCTTTATATAGGTACTGGAGAATTGAACTGGGGTTAGCAGGCTTTTCAAAAAGTACTACTAACTACAGAGTCATCTCTTCAGTCCTCTATGTGTAGTTTTTGACACATATAGTTGCTAGAGAGCAAAGACTCTCACCTTTATTAGAAATTCTTGATGTTCAGAGTACAGATATAAGTAGATCAGAAGAACCTGAAACTTCCCTGGTTGTAGATCAGTATTTTCATCATGTGTTGTTTGAGTGAAAAGCTCTGACAAATCTCTGCAGAACAAGAATCTGTGAAATAAAGGCCAAGGTCTGAGAGATCTACTTCCTGCTTGTATTTGTTACCTTCCTGGTTGATTAGATAAAATATTGGACAAAGGCAACCTAAGGAGGGAGGGTTTACCTCAGCTTACAGTAAAGGAGTTGGTTACATTGAGTCAGGAAGCAGAGTGAGATCAATGCTAGCTTTCTCCTTCTTGTGTAGTCTGGGGCACCCAGCCCATGAAATGGTCTTGCCTTGATTTATATGGGTCTTTCAACCTCAGTTAACTTATACTAGAAAATCCCTTAGAGAAATGCCCAGAGATTTGTTTCCATAGTTATGCTAAATCTTTTCAACTGAGGTTCAACATCATATTGTATGAATCCCAGGCTGTGCTCCACCCATAGACAGACACTATGAAATGAAGAACAATATGTTTTAGGGTGCACACTTGAAAACCTTATGTGTTTTCTTCACATGGTCTTCTGACTTTAAATACCATACTTTATTTGCTTCTTTGTTTATATATAAATGTGCATGTGTTTTGGGGTATGTGTAGACGCACATGTGTGTACATCTGTATGTGTGTGCACGTGAATGTGGAAGCCAGAGGACAACCAAGCCAAGGTATCATACCATAGGAATGCTATTCACTGGCCTGAAGCTCACCAATTAGTATAGAATGGGTGATAAGGAGCCCTCCCATCTCTGCCTTCCCAGCACTAGGATTGCAAACATGTGTCCAATACCTAGTATTTCTGTGTGGGCATTGAACTCAGTTTCTCACTCTCATGAGGCAAGCACTTGACCTACTGAGCTAACCCTCCATCCCCTGACTTTCCATTGCTCCAGAAGGATCCACATGTCTCTATCTAGTCCATCAGATGTACCCTCAGAAGTAACCATTGTTCTGATTGTGTTGGTCTATAATTGAATGTCATATATTCATGTGCTTGACCTCTTTCATTCTCAGTAACAGTTTTGAACTCCAATCATATTTCTGTGGATGTACATAACCCTTCTTAAATTTTTCTCTCTAGGCTTCTACTATGTGAGTATTCCACAATGTATCCTCACTATTATTTTGGATATATGCCTATGAGAGAAATTACTCATTATATTAGTCAGAGGAACAGAACTGATAGAATGAATTTTAGTAAAAAGGGGTATTTATTGGAGTAGCTTATAACAGACCAACAATAGCAATCTGCAGGCCCACAAGTGAAGGAACAATAAGTACCAGCAGCCTTTAGGAGGAAGGAAGAGGGCTTTGCTTCCCCTCAAGATTTCTTATATACAGTCCCCTTCTAGAAGTGGGAAGGGAGGGGCCTCCTCCTTTTGTCAATCCTTCCTATAAGCAACCTCAGAGACCCACCCAAGATAAACTATGAGTTAGTAAACAGGTCAAGTTAACAATAAAAACCATCACATTCATCCACAGTATAGGTGATATATAACATTTCTAGTTTCTCCTAGTTATATACCCTTGCCAACATTGGTGGTGTCAGACTTTTTAACAGTGGGCATAGTGCATCATGGTACATGTGGGTCTTAAATAAATTTCCTTGGATTCTTAACCTGGTGTTGCTAGAATCCCGTAGGTCCTTGAAGTTGCATGCAAGGAATTATTCCTGCATGCATTTTTATAAGGACAGAGTCTATACATTTTAGCTTCTTGATACAATCTACTCAAACATTAAAATGATGCAAAGAACATCTCTAAAGATGTGATTTCTGGTCAGCCTGATAGGTTAAATCATAATAAGCTGGCAGGAATCAAATATTTCTGCACTCATTTCTTAACAATTTATTATACTATGAAATGCAGTTATATATATATATATATGTATATATATTATACATATACTTTTATATAATATAAATACAAATACCAGCTCTTGATGTCCTAAAATACTTCTTGGCCCAGGTTTATAGAACATTCTCATACAACCACAGTCTTTTCTATTATGAAAATCATATCATCTGGCTCTGTACTATTAGGGAAGGAAAATTTACATTTCTGATATGGTTAAGTAAAAATTAGACAAGGAGCCTTTCATAATAAATATTGCTGACATACCTGAAGCTTAAGTAAATAAAGTTGCTGCAGACACTCAAAGTGCTTTCTATGTCCCATTTTATGATTGAGATTAGCTCTGTCATTGTTGTTCTTTACAAATGAGCTCCCTAGATTTTATTTTTCTGTGCATAATTTAGTAAAGGGGTTTAAAGCATTATATTCTCTCTCTCTCAATTTGTGTGTGTATAATCTAAAAACTAGTGAGATAATTTTCTTTTTTGATTAAGAACTTTCACAATAACTTTTAGAACTTACATTGAATGGCTCTGAGGATCAGAGAAAAACCTTGAAAACTATTTGCTCTTTCTGTGACTACACAATTTATGCCCAATTTATAATGTGCCATTAACTGGCAATGGTCAGTTCTAGTATAATTATAAAAAAGAATCCATTTTCAGCATTCAATTTAGTAAATGCCTTATCATGAGATTGGATAGGAATGAAAAAAAGCATGGGATTACCTTCTAGCCAGACTACATCTAAGTTGCTTGAATATTAAATAATGAATAAAATACCATAGTATTGCATACAATTCCAGACTACTATAGTCAGGAAGACATTTAACCAGCATTTCACTGATGATCACTGAATATGATTAGGGAGATGTGCAGCAGTAGAAAAAAGTTCTAATATGCTCTTGTTTTAAAGATTTATTTATTTTATTCATAACTTTATACATGTTTAAGATATTTTGATCATATTCACAGTCAATTTCTTTCTCTTTTCTCCTCCCACTCCTGTCAAACCCCTTCTTCCCAACTAGTACACCTTCCATTTTGATGTCTTTTTTTGTGTATGGTCCACTGGGTCTAGTTAGGGTTGATTGCATCAGCATTCTTGGGGTTGTTTTACTGGAGCATGGACAACCATTAACAAGTAATGGAGGGGAGGGGTAAGGCCTCATGAGCCCCTCCCCTATCCAAGATGGAAAGCTGATGGGTTCAATCCAGTGCAGTTCTTCAGAAGGTAACTGTAGCTACTGTGAGTTCATGATTGCAATAGCAATGTACTATCCAAAAGAGAGCATTTCATAGCACACATCATCTTGCTCTTACATTCTTTTCACCCCATCTTCCACTATGCTCCTTAAGCCTTGATACAAATGTCCTCTTTAGGGTGGTCTTGGTATTTCTAATAGTTTTATTGAGTGGGATGCTTAATTCTGATTGCTAACTTGATAGGATTGAAAATCATCCAGGATACCCATGAGAATGTTTCCAGAGAGGTTTAATTCAGGAAAGGCTCATCCCAAAATGTAGGTGACATCATCCCATGTGCTGGATCCCAGACTCAGTGGACTAGAATTGAAGACCCAGCCTTTAATGCAAGTAACTTCAGCTACTTAATCTTCAACAAGGGTGCCAACAATGTATGCTGGGCTAAAGATAGCATCTTCAACAAATGGTGCTGGACAAATTGGATAATCATGTGTAAAAAAAATGAAAATAGATCTGTTCCTTTTACCATGCACAAAAATCAACTCCAAATGGATCAGAGACCTCAATATTAACCATACAACCCTAAACACCCTAGAAGAAAAAATAGGAGGAACCCTACATGAGATAGGAGTAGGGAATAACTTCCTGAGCAAATTTCCAGTAGCCCAGAAAGTGCAACAATCACTTAACCAATGGGACCTGATCAGGCTCAAAAGCTTCTGTACCGACAAAAACACCATTCTCAGAGCCAATAGACCCCCTTCAAACTGGGAGATGATTTTTGCCAGCTACAACTCAGACAGAGGCCTAATTTCCAGAACCTACGGAGAAGTCAAAAAAATTAATAACAAAAACTCAAACTGCCCCCTCACAAAATGGGGCACTGATCTCAACAGAGAATTCACAGAGGAAGAAACTCATATGGCCTTTACACACCTGAGAAAGTACTCAGCATCCTTAAGCATCAGGGAAATACAAATAAAAACCACAATGAGATTCCACCTTACTCCAGTCAGAATGGCAATCATAAAAAAAAAAAAAACAAAACAATAATTGCTGGTGAGGATGTGGTACCAGAGAGTGGGATCATTTGTCATTGCTAGAACTCTGATTCTGTGGCTTTGGCCTTTTCAAACTGATTTACAGGAGGAATATGGAATTTGAAACATTTGCCTAAGAGATGCCTTGCAGTGCTATAAGTACAGCTTCGTGGACCATTCTGGTCAGTGTTGTTAAGACCTGAATGCAGTAAGAACTATGGACTGTGAGGGTTGGCTTATGAAGGTGAGAAATAACTTTTTCAGGACTATGCCAGAAGCAGTTTGCATGAGAGGCTTCCTGCATTCTGCCTGCCTGTGTCGTGAGAACTTGTGCAGGGTTGCTTTGCATAGTGTGAGCAGATGGATATGGCACAGAAAGAAATGAAATCTACCCATTCAGCTGCAATTATTTGAGCAATTACAACCATTGATTTTGGGCCAGGTGATCTGCCTTGGGACAACAGAAAGAATGCATATTATTTTGAAGTAGAGGGCCTGAATGTTGATGTTTTCTTGGACTTCAAAGTTGGCTTTATTCCCCCCCCTCATGGATTAACAAATTGGTAACCTACATGGTACTATGAAGTACAAAAAAATGCAGGAAGAGAAGGTCATTGGATTTGTAACATGGTTTTGTTTTTTGGAAATGGCCATGAGCAGTGGGAAGCAGGTGTGTTGTACTGCCTGCATAGAGACTTGATGCAGCCATGAGGATGAACCATAGGTTGCAGTGGAGACCCAGTGAAATTCCAGGAATATGGGATGGCTGCCAAGGAGAGTGCCAACACCAGATGAAGTTTTCCCAGACTGTGAGTAGCTTAGCTGGAGGGGCAGAATTGGAACGCCAGAGACCAGTTACTGGTTATTACTGGACTTGGAGTTATAGAGTTTGATGTTTGTTCTATTTGTTTTAAATTTTGTATTGGTCCAATCTGGTTTTGCTAGACCCAATGCTATTTTTTGCAGTATGTGTTCTGTGTCATGTGTTTTTTTAAATTATGATTGAGTCTTGGATTATGGGGATGTTTGGATATTATTGGGATTGATAAAAGTTGTTGGGACTTTTGGGGTTGAGCTGAATTCATTGCATTTTGCATCTTGCATGATTATTAGTTTGTGGGGGCCAGAGACTGATTGTGATGGTTTAATCCAAGTGTTCTCCACAAACATATGTGTTCTGAATGCTTGATCCCCACTTGATGAAAGTTTTGGAATTAGAAACTTGTTGGAGGTGTGTTTTTGGGGGAGGGCTTATGGGGTTATAACTGGCTTCTCCTTGCCAGCTTTGGCACCATCATAAAAGCTGTTTAAAGTGCTATGGCAGAGGTAATGTCCACCCTCTGCTTGGGCCATCATTTTCCCTGACATCATGGAGCGTCCCCTCGAGTCTGTAAGCCAAAATAAACTCATTCTTCTCCAAACTGCTTTTGGTTGGGTTCTTTTCACAGTAATGAGAAGTTTGATTACAACACCATCAATTCACTTTTTTTTTTTTTGGTTTTTCAAGGTCCCAGGGTCTCACTCTAGCCCAGGCTGACCTGAAATTCACTCTGTAGTCTCAGGGTGGCCTTGAACTCATGGTGATCCTCCTACCTCTGCCTCCCAAGTGCTGGGATTAAAGGCATGTACCACCACGCCCGGCTTCAATTCACTTTTTTAACCTTGATCCTAAACCAGAATTTCCTTAGTTGATTGCCATGTCTGCAAAGGTCATTATATAACTGAGGACATCAAAGTTATGCATGTCAGAAATCAAGTTGAGTTTCTCAGGATGTAAAATCACTTTCATTTACTCCTTGTGTATTCAATGTTCATGCTTGATTATACTGGTGTGGGGCAAGGTCCCAGTGTTCCTTTCCTATCATCCCTTAGGCCCTTGTATTCTGTCTCTTCTTTATAGGGATTTTGGACATTTTAAAGGATTTTACACTTCTTTATAGAGATTTTACAGTAACTGCCTGAATTGGTCCCCCTTCTCTTAACCCCCTAGCCAACTCTATTTTTCTTTCGGATTATAGCTCAAATTGTCACTACAATATGGAAACCTCTAGATCAGGCTGCCTAAGACATCTATGTTCACCCACCTTGGAACCCTCATCACAGTTAAAGTTTCCATTGCCTGTATATCTATGTTTCAAGGGCACTCAAAGAACCCCATATAGGAAGATGCCATGTCTATCTTTTCTCTACTGCTGCATCCTCAGACCCTAGAATAACAAATGATATACAGTAGATATTCAATAAATTCCCACATTGCCGTACATAGCAGTTGCCTTTTCATTGCTGGGACAAAAGCAGCTTATGGAAGGAAAGGGTTTGTTTCCAGCTTCTAGTTTCAAGGGGAGGTTTCATCATGGCAGAGAAAACATGACATGGGAGTCAGTTAGCTAATGGTCAAACCCAAAATACTAATACAGAATATAGGCCTATAACCTATACATAACCCACCCATGTATATGCACCTCATTAAGTATGGGAACAGAAACTCAAACCCTCCCACTGAGTCACATTGTCCTCTGGCTCTAATGGCCTAATGAATCCTTCATAGTGAAATATCAGATGCATCTGAAACTCATGTAAAATATTCTGGGTAGAAATGTAGTTGATTAGCTCAGCCTCTGTAGTAGATAGTTCCACGATGCTGAGGTGAACATCCAAACCACATACAGCTTATGGGAAGAAGGGATTTGTTTCAAGCTTATAGATCCAGACGGAAGTTCCATCAATTGTGAAAGAATCTGTTTCCATACAACCAAGCAGAGAGAAAAACCACCAGAAAAAAAAAAAAACAGCAAGCACAAAAAATTTGCCAGAGCTCAGATCTCAGACCTATCTGCATGCCTTTGGGCTAGAATTCCTGTTCACTCCCAAATACACCTTTGGGCTGGACCCTAGGATCCACCTGCCCCCACCCACCTAGAGATACCTCCTCCATCCAGGTAGCTGGAACCCAGGTTATAAGCTTTTGAGTCTATGGGGGCCATACATTCAAATTACCACAGTCCCAAAAACTTAGCATTAGGGCTGGTCACCCCACTGAAAACCTGTAAATGATCCCAATTTGTGTCTGTTGGTAGACTTTATCCCTTCCTGCCTTCTCATAGTCAGGAGTTCTTCATAATTGCTCCTCCTTCCTTCTCTTACTGCAATCTAATAAGGTCTCTCTAAACTTTAATATATATTCTGGGTAGAGAAGTAAAGAAAGGGAGCTCTAAGATTTCTGCAGTAGTCCTCAAATATCTGGCTTGGGAAATGTCATATCAGATAGCCCCTAGACCTAGAAAAGGCAAAGAAGCTGTGAATGCTGCAATTACATAACCGATGCTCAGGCTCTCTCTCTGCTCAGTGAGAAGGAGACAGTGAAGCAGACTGACAATATTGCTACTTGTTTAAAGCTAGAAATTTTAGAAGTGGGCGCCTGTTTGACTTCACGTAATAAAACATTAATTGAACTTCACAGTTGAGAAAAGCAAGGATGTGTGATTTGCATAATGGGAAACGTCTCACGTCTTTGGTGAATCTTTGATATCAAGACACTATGCAGAGCTCCACAGTGATAGTGGCTGGTATGAGGTAACACAGCTATTATGGGAAGCAGCACTTTTCTCCAAACTCCTCTTTGAAACATCAATTTCAGACTTAATCCTGCTGGATCCTCCATACTTATAGTATGTGATTTGATGGGCAAAGCACAGAGTGCCCTAGTTTTTTGGCTTAAGCACAATGTCTCAAATTCTATCTATGAAATTTATATTCATCTACAAAGAAAATAACATACCCTAATGCTTAATTGTCTCTGTGCATTGCCCAGAATTTAGCATCTGAGTTTATTAAGAGGGGAAGGCTCTAAACTCATTCCACTTCACGAAATTCTCTCTTACTCTATTTCTAGAACCTAACTGCCCTCTCTTCATGGCTATGGCTTGGTGGCGTGAGGGCCCAATGTGGGGTAAGAATCCTAGCACTTGGGAAGGGGAGACAGGAAGATAGGCGTTCAAAGCCATCTTTGGCTGCATGGAGAGTTTGAAGTTTATATTGGCTACATGAGACCCTGTCTCAAGCAACCCAAAAAGGACTAGGGAAGTAGCTCAGTGGATTAAGCAATTGTTACATAAACCTGAGTACCTGAGTTCAGATCCCCAGGACCCACACAAAGCCAGATGCTGTAGCTTATATGTCTGTAATCCCAGCACAGCTGAGATGAAATGGGACAATCCCCAGAAGTTCTTGGGCCAGTTAGCCTAGCAAACACATCAACGAATGACAACAGAACAAGGTGGAAGGCAAGGACCAAAACCCAAATTTGTCCTCTGACCTCTAAATGTGTGCTGTGGCATATATGTGCCTGTTTTCCTACATAAGAGCACACAAGCATATACCCAGCATACACATACATACATTATAGACAAAAAAAATCTAAGGTCATCTCCCCCAAAGAAGAATAAAAACCATTGCAATTATATGGGCACACATTCCATCATCAAGTAATGAACAAAATGTTCTGAAGGATTTGGGGAGATGAATGGGACATGGACATAGCTGATGAATGTCAAAGAATTTAACTACTAATTTCAGTCATGGGACTCCAGCCCAGTCATGTTCAGCCATGGCTAAACATAACCACTTGGGGAGCTTTAAAAAAAAGTTGGTTCCCAGGTGGTACTCTTGACCAGTTAAATCAGGATGTCTGAAAACAAGAGGCAGTGTCTTTACATTTGTGTGTGTATGAGCGTATGCACAAGTATGTGTAGATGTAAACATCCAGTGTGCATGCATGTGGAACCCAGAGAAGAACATTAGGCATCCTCTTTAATCAATATGATAGTCTAGTGGGGAAAGATATGCATCACAGAGGATAGCTTCTTGTAAATAAAAGTCAATTTTCAAACTTATCTGAGGAGATAGTCAAAATTTAATGGCAAGTTAACATATCATAGTTAATATACTTATGGAATACAAAGATTTACTAGTATATTTATTAATATAATTAAAACAGGTTAATGATTAAAACAAGCAAAGAGATATGCATCACCTCAGATATGTATCATTCATTGTGGTGAGAACACTTGAAATTTATAGGTGATTCTTGAACAACACGAAGTTTAGGGGATGTGTTGGTTGGAATGTAAAATGTCCCCAGTGACCCACTTTTATTGCACTTTTTAGAGAATAGGAATAAAGCATATCTTCATAAACAGACCTGATAGATTTTGGAAAGCTATCACATCTCAGGAGCATCCTCTGTGACATGTGGGACCCTATCTCTCTTTAAAGCACATGGTTCTCGGCTCTTAGCTAAAATTTGTTATTCCAAATTTGGAAAATTCTCATACTTTGAGAGAAGTTACACTTGAGAATTCAGATGCAACATAGGTTGACAAAATTAGAACAGTTACTCAAGATATTTGTGCATACACGTTTATTTGATTTTCTTAGTAGTAGAGAAGGGGGAGCTCAGATAGATTTTTTCAGGGGTGCTTTGATGAGATTTATTTAAGCTTCTATAAATTCTACCAAATGCACAAATGTAACTATTTCCAGAGTGATGACAATGTTTTTAAATGCTCCCAACAACATATCAGAGCTCTAACTGCTTCATCCACATCTTCATCAAATAGTAGCATAATGGTTTCCTGTAGTGATTCTAGTATATTCATTTTTATTTTTAATTCAACAATGATATTAAACATCTTTTCATAAGCCTATTTGTCAATTTTCCTTCATTGTCAGTTTTAAGAGTTCTTTATATATTTTGAATAAAAAATCTTTTCTTGAAGAGTTGAATTCTTTAGCACTTTTGCAAAGAATCAAATGGCCACATTCAACTCTATCTCTTTTTCTTTTGATATGTGTATGTATGTGAGTGGATATATGTATGGGAGCACATACACATGAGCCCACATGTGGGCGAAGGCTAGAGGTTGACACCATGCATCTTCCTCAATTGTTTGCCATTTATTTGTCTCTCACTTGAACCCAGAGCTCACTGCACTGTTTCACTAGTTTAGTTTGACAACTTGTCTTTCTAAAAATTTGGATATTAGGTCTGGGGAGATAGCACAATTAGTAAAGTGCTTTCTTGAAAGCATGAGTATCCGAGTTCTATCCCTAATATCCACGTAACAATGCAGAGTGTGGTGGTGCACTCCAAAGATCCCAGCCCTGGACTGGTTTGCATGTCAGGCAGTCTAGCCTGATTGGTGAGTTGTAGGCCAATGAGTGACACTTTCTCAAAGGAGGTGGTGGCACACCTGAAGATAACACCCAAAAATATCCTCTGGGCTCCACATTCCTATAAACACATGCGAGCCTGCATGTGCACCTGTACAAACAAACATACACATACAGGCACACACAGCACACACACACATACTACATACATACATATAGAAATTTGGACAGTTTTTTATATGTGGAGGGGTGCTTGTAGGTGTATGTTTTCTGACAAGAATGATTTCACAAAACTAAACATTTGTCTTACATCTTATCAATACTTTAAGCTTCTTTTTATGGTGTGATGTATGTGCAGATATACTTGGTATGCATGCATGTGGAGACCTAAAGGGAACACTGGGCATCCTCCTTTGTTACTCTTCCACCTTGAGACAGAGTCTGTCATTGAATCTGGAACTTACCACTTTTTTTGTAAACACTGTTCACTTTCTTACCTTCAGGTACCTAACCAATTTCTTCCATTTGTTTTTCAATATTTTTATGTATTTATTTGTGTGGGGGGGGGGAGAGAGAGAATATGGGTGTATCAGGGCCTCTTGCTTCCTAAATAAACTCCAGATGCATGGGCTACTTTGTGCCTCTGACTTTCTGTGAGTACTGGGGTATTGAACATGAGCCAGCAGGCTTTTGCAAGCAAGCACCTTTGACCATTGAGCCATCTCCCCAATCCTTAAGGTTTTCATTTTAAAATTATTCATTTTAAATTATTTATTTGTTTACTTGCAAGCAGAGAGAGGAAGAGGAGAAATAGAATGGGTGTGCCAGGGCCTCCAGCCTCTGCAAACAGATTCCAGATGCATACACCACTTTGAGCACCTGGCTCTACGTGGGTACTGGGGAATTGAACTTGGGTGGTTAGGTGTTGCAGGCAAGTGCCTTGACCACTGAGCAATCTCCTAAGCCCAATGTTGCCATTTTTTAAAATAAAAATGATAAACAGGGAGCCCCAGAGATTTTCCTGTCTCCATCCCAATCAGCATAGAGGATAAATTCAGGCCATCATGCTTGTACAGCAAGTGATCTTACCTGCTCAGTAATCTCCTCAGCCCTTTCCTTCTTATATGTAACAAGTGGGAAAATTAAACTGTCTAATATGTCTTGCCTTCCAGTTGGAGTTATTTTTAAACTAGAAATTAACCTGTATACCTGGGAAATGATAACAGAACCAATGAGAGCATCCATCTTTAGACTTTATAAGCTCCACTGTATCTTTGGAAATGTAAAAAGTAATCAAGGGTTGTGACTCCATTTTTAAATGATATAAGCAATGATTTCTTTCAAAGAAGAAGTTGATAATTGCTTTAAAAAAGTAATTGGCATATACAGAAGAAATTGAGTAGCCGAAAATAGTCTGTGTTTAGGTTTGAAGAGATAAGGCTCTAACAGTCAAAAGTCTGTCCAGGGTTCTTGGGAAAAGGAGGTGTTTGTCAAGTCTTCAATCCTTCCTCTCAAAGTATGAGAAAGTAGCATATACTTCAATGGTTTTCAGATTTTTGAGATAGAGTCCCCTGTATCCCAGGCTGACTTTGAATTCATTATGTAGGCCAGGATGACCTTGAACTTCTGATGTCCCACCTTCCAAGTGTTAGGATTATAGGTGAGTTCCACCACTCTCAGTATATTCAGTGCTAAGGATCAATCCAGAGCAACAAATGATCATGATCATTTTAAAAGACAATTGGTGGATAAAGTAATCTGGAGGCTTGGCATGAAAGAAAAGCAGCTTTGTGTTCTAGACAAAGCCTGTAGAATTCCAAACCAGGGAGTCCTGAAGTGGAGAACCATTACTCACATAAATCCACTGTTGAAACAAGTCACACTAAGGCCTTGTGATCTGCCCACCTATTCACACTGTCTCCCAGGCCCATGATGGAGGGGAGCCCTCCAGAGATTCTTTTTATACACTGAATGTCTCTTCTCATTTTAGACACTCAGTGCTCAGACCTAAGGGCATGGCTCAACCATCCTCTACTTGAGGCCTTGGGTTTAACTGCCATCTTCAGAAATCTTCTAACCCTCTTATTCAAAGCTCCTCTGGTAGGTGTGCCACCTTTTGTCCCTTGTCACCTGACTCCCAGGCTCTGGCCATTCTCTTCTGCACAAAGATGCTGGGATGGACATGGTAATGGCAGTGGTGGTCATGTGGTAAGCAAGGCTCAGGTTTCTTAGAAATAAAAGTCTGGTGGAGTGGGAGCTGGGATAAGAGTCCACTAGAACAAAACAAAACAAACACATAAGTATTCATAGTTCTCTACTTCCCCAGTGTTGAAGTGCCAGTGCAAGACGACTTCCTGCTCCTGCCATGCTTCCCCCCCCCCCCCCATGATGGACTCTAACCCTCTGGAACACTCTGTGGTAATAAACTTTGTACTCCCCCCAAGACATATAAAAGAGTATATGGTTACATTTAATTCTTTCAAACAACTTGATGACATGTCATACTGTCATAGTAAAACTATCAAAACTAAGACAATCTCTCTGGTTTAATACATCACGCAATCCTTTATTATAAGGTTATTACTAGAACTGAATGAACCCATTATATACTTGACATTGTAAAATACACAAGATAAATAAATAAGTGAGGTTATTATTAAAGCAGAAGCAAATCAAGGCAATCATTTTCCACCTAAGAGTAAAGAGGTATTATTTCTGAGTAGTGAATTAGAACAAATGGGAATAGGGCTTTATAGCAATGCTCTTCTGAAAACCAACTCGGGAAAAGAAAGGCCACGCAACAGCTGTTCTCAAACTGCCACTTTGTCCAGATGACCCCTCTATGATCCTGACACAATGTGCCAAGGAGATTTTTGAGGGTACATTTTTTTTCACTTAGTAATGTGACATGTGCTCCCACACTCTGGAAGGGCAGACTAACAGTTTATAAAGTTTATAAAGTAATCATAACTCAGCCTGGCTTTGTTAAATATGTGATGGGTTAAAGTGGATGGCATCAGGGAAGTGCTGGTAAAGACTACAGAATCTCAACTAGGCAGGAGGAGCAAGAGATGGATTGTACACACGTGGGTATGGCGAATTACAATATACCATAGTCCAGAAAAGGACAGCTAAGTTGTTCTTGCTACAAAAACTCAGGCTATGAAGGAATGGATGCTAATTACCTTGACTTAGCCATTCCAACTGTTCATACATATTTCAAAACAGCACATTATACATGATAAATATGGGTATTTTTAATTTGTCCAATAAAAAATAACTTTAATGGGAAGAAATAGTAAGTGACGTTATGTTATCCTAGCAACTGTTCTGAGGTGCCTACAAGCTGTAAGTTTAAAAAAAGACTCAGGTATCCTCCAAAGGTATCCTTCAAAGAGGACACTTTATCTCTTGTGAGAGGTGCTATAATATATGGACAAATTAATACCATGTTCTGTGCCTATTTTTTTCAAAATGAAGGGTATAAAGATTTCTCTCACACAGAATTGCCTTCTGATTAAATTAGCTAATACATACAAAAGGATTTGGTATGTTGCTTCCCTCATAGCAACTGCTTGATAAATGCTTGTTAATAGTCTGGCCGTTTCCCACTCAAGAATATCAAATAATCATTGATAAGATTGCAGTCTCAACCTCAAATAAATACAACAGATAGACAGATGAGGCGACCCTTGGAAACATCAAGGAGGTAAGTCAAAGACATGTTGAAGATTATTGTTGCATCTAAATAGACTCAAAAAGAGGTAAATTAAAACTCTGAATGATAGGGCTTCAAGATAAAATGTGCCAAACCTTATTCAGGGGGCACAGAAGGCAGCTTCCATTTCTATGTTATCTCTTGGTACCACCGTTAGAAAAAGCTGGCTGGGTTAAATGTGTGTGTGTGTGTGTGTGTGTGTGTGTGTGTTTGATTAATGGGGCTGGTCTTTAGGAGCTTGAAGAGGCAGGTGGTTTGATGAATGAAACTTTCTAGAAGCTTATGGATTTAAGCCACTAGGTCTTTCTGTTTAACTATCCAACACATGCCTGCCAGACAGGGTGCTCATCGAAGTTTATTAAGAGAGATCTTTGGGCTGGAGTGATCAAGGTGCTTGCTTGCAAAGCTTAATGACCTGGGTTTGATTCTCCAGTACCAATGGAAAGCTCTATACACAAAGTGGCACATGTGTCTGGAGTTCATTTGCCATGGCTAGAGGACCTGGCATGCCCATTCTCTCTCTTTCTTTTCTGTCTCTGCTTAAAAACAAACTAAAAATAAATAACTTTTTTAAAAAGATAAAGAAATATTCAATATCTAGGATAGGTCTTGTCCCAGAGACAGAAAGGAGCCTTTCCTCAATGTTTTTGATTGTCTATCCCTCAACCACACCAATTTTCTGTGCTGACATGGCTGAACATGAGTTTGTTTCTATATCACTTACCTATGGTGACCATCATAATTGTTCTAAGAAACTGTGCTCATCTCCTCCTTCATCCCGGGATTGGCTTACTTTTTGTACCAGTCTCAGTTCCAAAATGATAGGCATCATTCATTTGGGAAAGTTTTGGTAATAAAAGATTTCAAGTCAAAATAAATCGTTGCAAGGTAAAATTCTTTATCCCTACAAAAGTAGCATTTCAACAATATCCTGTGAGGTTGTGACTCACAGTGTTCCTGCAGCCTCCTTGCAGCCATGGTAGAGGCTGAAGAGACGTAAGCCAGAGCTCTAGACTTTGTGATCTACTGAAGACTGGGTATTCTACTCCAGATTTTGTATGTTTTGTTTTATGTTGTTTCGGCTTGATTTAGTGTGTGTGTGGTGCCTGTGTTAAAACTATGTGTATGTTCATGTGCATGTGCTTATGTATATGTATGCATGTGGGGGATGTGCATGCACACATGTGTGCATGTATGTGGAGGCTGGAGAGCAACATTGGGTGTCTTCCTCTATCATTCTCCAACTTATTATTGAGAAAAGGTCTGTCATTGAACCTGGAGCATACCAATGGTTCCATTAGACTGTCTGGCCAGCAAACCCCAGGATGCTCCTGTCTCTACCTCCCCAGTATGGGGATTATAGACACGAGCTCCCATGCCTGGGATCTGAACTCAGGTCCTCATGCTTATGCAGGA